>AYLM01000999.1:0-87573 GCA_001625345.1 Cairneyella variabilis | reverse complement strand
AAAAAAAAAAAAAAAAAACCCCCCCTTTTTTTTTCTTTAATTGTTAAAGTTGACATTTGGAAACGAGGGCTAAATTTTACCTGAGTTGACGAAATTGTAACCCTTTCCTCATAGAAAATTGACCATTTGTCCGATTGGCGAGCTCGGTGTACCAGGGCACCTCTATTGCGTGAGACATATTCCCCTCCTTGATCTCATGTACCTGACAGGTTGATGGCACTTCCACTACCTCGTTGCGATCAAGTATCTACGAAGCTGTCGAGGAAAATGGTCGTACCTATCACAAATACAAACAAGGCAGTATGTGCCAATACGGTCTGTATGGTGAGGCTTTGCCATCAGAACAGACTATTACTTGCCCAACAATGAGAAGGAGCTGAACAGATTAGGTCAGCTTCACACCTGAGAATTATCAGGACGAAGCTAATGGGCTGTAGATCTTCAACACTATCTGTTTCTGTTGACCATTAGTGGCAGATTGACCCTAGCACCAGTATCCAACGCTCAGATGGTGCTAGACATTGGCACAGGCACTGCTATCTCGGCCATGGACTATGGTGAGCAATAATTGCTCAGAATTTTGATCTCACCTCCGTCACCATTTCAACTTTCAAGATCAGAGGGGCTACAAGCTCGGGGAATCTCACGCAGATTCTGACTTCTTCAGCCATCCAAAACCCCTCAGCTATTATTATCGGCACCGATTTGAGTGCCATCCAATCACATTTGTTTGTACACTTCCCCAACACATTGTCAAGACGAAAAGCTTAGCAATCTAGCATCCCGCCCAACTGTCAATTCGAATTCGAAGATGCTGAAGACGATTGGACTTACACCCAGCACTTAGATTAAATCTACGGCCGTGCCATGTTCTCGTGCTTCCGCAACCCTCTCACTGTCTTCCGCTCTGCGTTCGCCAATCTCAAACCAGCCGCCGGGTTTGAGATGCAAAAGGTTCACTTCAAGCCACACTCGCCAGATGGGACCATTGAGGGAACTGCTGTCCAAGCCTGGAATGCCAAAGTAGTTGATGGGGCAAAGATCTTAGGAGGTAAAGATTGGTAGAGGCACGCCGAACTACGCTCGCTGGTTCCGCGAGGCTGGGTTTGTTGATATTGTAGAGAAGCAGTTTATGTGACCGCAGAATACGTGGTCGAAGGGAGAAAGGCAGAAGGAAATGGATGTGATGAATTTGAGTGACAGTCTCTCTCCTGTTATGCTCTAACAACATATGAGTGAGTGCTGGCGTCTGAATTGCAGAATCTATTCATACTTATTGGCCTGTGTAAGTTAGGTAGAACCGAGCACCTGCACTACTGACAAGTCACAGTTATGTTGCTTATGGCCGCAGGCCAACTGAGGGATAAATTTGGATTACTTTGAAAGATCTCCACAACTACATTATAATTATGGTGACTTGGCAAAAAAAGTAGAAGTGGACGTATGCTATCTCTCAAGTCCATAGATATCTCAAGTTTATAGATACTTCGGATTATAGATATCTCAGATTTAGAGATATCTCAAGTTCGTTGGAACATTCCGAGATCTTCAAGGCATGAGCTGGTGAGAAAAGTGCGTTGTTCCGACTTGTACGTAGGAGCCGCTTGAGCTCCGTATTTTGCATCACTAACTACCTGGATTTCGCAACCCTTCCTTCCCCCTTCTTTCCTTATCATCAACACCACATTTCGAAATCTGGCTTTGTCGATTCAGCTATCCTCTTTTGCGCCTAATATGTAGCCTCCATCGAGAGCGATAGAGCTGCAGCTGTGGCGTTCTTCGAGCCTCGAGATTGTCTGTGATAGCGATCACCGCTGTGAGCACCTGGGCGCATCGTCGAAGTTCTCCGCATCACGATGTCTCGGCATTCTCCAGTGTCATGAGCAGTAGAACAACTGCATTTGGTTGACTGCAGAAGCCACTGCTACTCAACCTATGCCTGGACGCTCGCTGGCGTAGGCTCTTCCTACGGTTCTACGCATCCACGAAAAGAAATTCTTCCTGCGGAGGAACATTCTCCGATACACAACTTTCTGCAGCGCTGCTCTGCTTTATCCACCGCCGTGCCATTTGTTCGTACTTCATGATTCTCAAGCAATCACTGTCGGACTTCACTCCGCATTTTCGTCTCAAATTTTGGATTCACCGTCATTTCATTTTCTTTTCGTCCCGAATGCATCCTCTTTTTCTCCGGCCTCGCTGTCTTGCTGCAATGCAACGGGATATAACCCCTCATGACTGCATGAGAACTTGCGGCTACCTATCATGCTTACGCGGGGCATTCGGCGTGGTGTGTGATGGCGCTCCGTGTGGTCGCAAGGCTGAAGGCGTTGATTACCCATGTAAGACCTTTGGGCTGAGCTGAAGCTACCCCTCCAGTGAACATCCATTCCGATGGCTCATAAGCAGCCACAAAGGGCCACCCAAATACACAAACACGAGATGTGTCGTTTTTCCGGTGCTGATGTTTCAGTGCTGCAGATGATCTCATGTAGGCAGAATTATACGGTATGCGAGTTCTTTCCTTCAGATGATACTTCTGCCCCTCCTTCTCGTCCTCGGTCTCACAATGCGCCTCCCAGCTTTCAGCTCCCTGTAGGCAATCGATCGTGGAGGGTCACATGCTCTCAAAGCCTGCGTCTTACTCACTCCGTATTTCAATCTCACCTTCGTCTTTCTTCATTTTCATTCTATCTTCTCTACAGCTACCTCAAACTCCGAATCTGGACCTTCAATCGTAATTGAGCATTTACTCCATCATGTCGGCCGTCAATTATCCCATTGTTGGTGCACCAAAGCCTTCTGATGGTAATCTCAGCGTGACTGTTCATCATGACGAGGCTGACGTTCCAGGATCCATTCCATTGAGAGTCGAGATCCGCCAGCTTCAGCAGAACGCAGATCTGTGGAACTTGTATCTCCTCGGCCTTGACACATTCAAGAAGCTTGATGAGAAGTCAGATCTTTCATACTACGGCATTGCAGGTATGCTTACCTGTCAGTTCATCTGCGGCAAGGCTGACTTTTCTTAGGTATTCATGGTACGTGAGAAACTCATCCCCTTGTGTCCGGGTCTACCTCCGACCGAGTGAGCTCTCCGGGCGCTCTAGAGGTCGTGCAGAATCTGCGAGATCCAGACTTGACTTAGTAGCAACGAACTATACTAATACTAGCTAGGCCGACCATATCGACCTTGGGGTGGAGTCGAAGGTGATAATCAAGGTGGCTGGCAGGGCTACTGCACCCATACCTCGATCCTTTTCGCACCCTGGCATCGACCGTATCTTGCTCTATACGAGGTATCGGCATTTTCTGGTGAATAATTTTTGTTCGCTGACAATATCACAGCAAGTCCTTTATGGCATCATTCAGAACATAGCATCCCAATTCCCTGCCGACTCCACAGTTCGCTACCAACAAGCAGCAGCTACCTTCCGTCTTCCATACTGGGACTGGGCTGCTACTCCAATCAGTGGTGACTATTTTCCGAACAGTGTAGGAGGCTCGGAGACCGTCAGTGTGATCACCCCCACGTCCAATGGACAATCAATCGATATCCCGAATCCTCTCTTCACTACGAAATTTACACCCCTGGAGCCGATCAGAGGAGATTTCGTATCTATGGGAGGAACTCCTGTAAGATGCTTCTATTTCTTGTGATATTGTCATCGCTGACCGTCTCAAAGTACGACAGATGGCCCATGACCCTCCGATACCCTTCTTCTACAAGATCTGTCTCGGCGATTTCTGAAGAAGACCAAGTCTTTCAAGCTATGGCGTCCCAATTCTCAGGCCTTCAGCAGAACGTATACATCCTTATGAACGATCCCAATTATAAGGACTTTGCAGCTTTCAGTAACCATGCTTGGGAGAACAACGATCCTAGCACTTTCGCTTCTCTCGAAGATATCCACAACTCGATTCACGGGGCCGTAGGAGGCAATATGGGACACATGTCTGAACTTGACTATTCCGCATTCGACCCTGTTTTCTGGCTTCACCACGCGTGAGTTCTTCTATACATTACTTGTTTCCTAATCTGGTGGCTTGAGTCACTGCACAAGTGATTGGGTGAATCCATGCTGACAGTTACCCCGCGTAGCAACGTCGATCGCTTCTTCGCAATCTGGCAAGCTCTAAATCCCGACTCCTACACGATCGATAAAGTCACCGACGATGGTACCTTTGTCATTGAAGCCGGCAGCTCTGAGACAGCTTCTACAGCTCTAGCTCCCTTCGTCGACAGCACAGGAAGCCAATACTGGACTTCAGAGAGTGTTCGCAATACTCAAACTTTCAACTACGCATACCCTGAAACCCAGGCTTGGAAATTCAGCAGCTCTAGCGATTACCAGAACAGCGTTCTCAACGCGGTCCAGCAGCTCTACGGAGGTGTTTCCAGTTCATTCATGGGAGGCGAAGGTGGTAGCGTTGACCAAGGCAACGCCGTGCCAATCGCTGCACCTGTGCCCACCGCTGGTTCGGATGGAGGTGATGCTCTTGCTCAAAAGCCTATTGCTCAACCGGACCAGGCCGACTCTGGCTTCCACCCATTCAAGCAATTCGCTCACAAGCTCGAGGGAGTCTTTGGTCACCATCATTCCTCGCAACCTATGAATGCTCGTGGCGGTTTAGATTTAGAGGCCGAGATTGGCAAACGTGAGTACCCTTTTTTCACTTGCATTACGCAAAACTGACTTGGAACTTACAGCCATCCCTGAAGGCCAAAAGCCCACCGCCCACGACACTACCTATACCGAATACATCTGCAACGTGAAAGCTCCCAAGCACATTCTTGGTCAGTCCTACCGCGTACATGTCTTCCTGGGTCCGTTCGACCCCGCGACCAGGACTTGGCATACACAGGAAGCGCTCGTTGGTACAGTTGCGATCTTCGGAAAGGATACTACCAGTGGCACTGAGAGCGAAACTGGTTGTGGCAAATGTAAGAAGGACGCCAAAGCCGAGACGGTAGTTACTGGCACTGTGCCGCTTACTGCGCAGATCATATCGGTACGCTCTCTCTTCCCACTATACTCTGCTCCTTAGCTGGCATAGAAATACTAACTATTCTCGTAAAAATCCAGGAAGTCAAGAAAGGCAACTGCCCTTCCCTCGAAAAATCCAACGTCCTCCCATACCTCACTAATAACCTTCATTGGCGCGTAACCCTTGCAGACGGCACGGAGAAAGACAGAGATGAGGTCCCAGGTCTCACAGTCAGTGTCGTGACCACGCAGGTCCATATCCCGATCGGTGGCAGACCGCAGTACAGCGGCGTTTACGAGGTACATCCTGAGGTGACGACTGGACGGCCAGGGGGCTTGCACCAGGCTTAGGTAGTCTTTGGATGTGATCAACGTGAGGGAAGGAATTTAGAGGCGATGGATGGTGCTCATGCATCATGAGCTGGGAACGGAATCGGCGATAGGAAAACAGGTATTGGATGGGTTAACGCGGATCTCAAGTGCGTTGTTTCTCTGCTTGCAATCATTTACAGGGCTAATCTAGTCTGCGATGGACATTTAATTTGCGTTGAGCTTTCAATATTTTGTTCACTCGCTTTACTTTCCCCTTTTCACTTTGGACCCAGCGGTCCTTCTAGTTTAAGATTGGAGCTCATTTAGCCCCTTTCTAGCTCCCGGCGTCCCTCTTTCTTAGCTCCTCTCCGTCCGAGTCTAGATCTCTACTTAGCGCTGCTTACTTCAATTTAAGGATCTGCGATTTGCAACACAAACTCTCATCTCTAAAGAACTTTGCAACCACAACACTTAAAGTCGTCAAGTTTGCACTGATAAATCACCTTCTTCATTCTCTTCAAAACCCAACTTTCAGATTTAATTCTAACGTGTTGTTAAGAAGTCAGTCTTTGAAGGTATTGACGCTAAGAGTGCACTTGTAATCTTACAAAGTGCAAAACGCAACAAAAAGGGGCGAGTCTCGCTTAGTTTGGTTCCACAGCGCTAAGTGCCTGACTATGTGACGTGTCGGGCTAACTACCCCTGTATGCGCTAGCGATGTGTAAAAAAGCTCACTGACAAGGATTTTGGATACGACCAGACTAGTGAGCCCGGAAATCTTTAGAAAGGGAAGGAGCAAGGGTTTTAGCGAGCACGGTTCGACGAATGGGGAAGGAACACTTCGCGTTGGGCCTTTCCTCAAAATATTTTAGGATCTAAGAATTTCAACGAAAGTCTTTAAGGAAGTTAATCATTTCACACCTTTCTCAGCTCTACTTCCTTTTCACATCTGTTGCTTGATGCCAGATATCTTAGCTCGAGAGTTGAATATTTTCTAGGCTTGGACACCTTAAATTCCTAAGTATCTTCGGCTCTTGCGTAATTTTCGGATTTTGGGTATCTTTGATTTTTAATTACCTTTAATTCTTGAATATCTTTGGTTCTTAAGTAGCTTTGGTTATGGGTATCCTAAGTCGAAGAGTTTTAGATTATTTTTTGTGGGGACGGACATCGCACACTGCTATCTACGTGCTTTCCTTCGATGTATTATGTTGCTTCACAATTCTTTTCACTTTCTTTGAACTGTTGGATGACAGTGACAGTGAAATTTTTTGAGTTTTGAGTATCTCATCTACCCTATCTAAAACCGACTTCTACTTTCACAGCGCTTCCATGTTCCTGTCTCAGACCTCGCTCATCTCACCCATATCTGGCACAAATGCTTCTTGTCCGTTATTTATCAACAGTAAGAAGCACACTAAACTCTTTCCAACTGCTGATATGACCAACGCGAAGGCACTTCCAACCCTCTGATACATAAATGCGCCTGCAAAGCTTCCCGCAACCAAGCACAGCAAAAAGATAGCCCGTCTGTTTCTAGGCCTGTTCTCTCGAGCAAGTAGGTCCTTATCGATGAACAGATCAACATATGCCGCAGTCGCCATAGCCGTCGTGATCTCCGTAATCTGCAGACCTCTCGCCATCGCAACCTGAGCCCCTGACGAGAACGCTAATAGTGCAATCACAGCCATTTGCATTCCGTCGCTCTCGTTAAGCACTGGACTGGAGTATTGGAGCCCTGCTGCTACGAAGATCATGACCGTCTGCAGGACACTCGTGAATATCAGCCACCATCTCTTGCGGCACCCGATGTAGTTGCCGATTTGCCCCATTAGGAAGCTACCGGATATGAAGAGTGAGAGGGAAACTGCGATGGTCTTGAGGGAGAATATGTTGCTGGCGCCAGCTATTCCGACAGCGAATAGGACCGTATTACCAGTCTGGTTTGACGCGAAACAGTGATAGTCTGGGAACGTCGTTGCGTCTTGGATGCCTGTTGCAAAGGCCAGTATCAGGAGTTCGATTCTACAAGAACAATGAATCAGCAAAAATAACGTGGGACCAAAAGTTTTGGAGAGTTAAGAATTTTCCATTAGGGAGGTGGCATGTGCTTGGGGAATCGCTATCACTTACTCGATAAGCAAGTCAATACGGACATTGCTTTGGAGGTGCGTTGCCAGGCGGGACAAGAGGGATGGTTGGGTGGACACCATTTTGGTGCAATGTAGGATGAATAGGGGCCGGAGTGACAGTGTTGCAACTAGAATTTCCAACTTCTATGTTTGATTTATATCTGCGGTGGATATCTTAGAACGGTAAGATATTTTGAAGAGCGGCTTAGGCTTTTGGTTTGGAATTGAGGCGGTGAGGGTTGGGATCTTTTGCAGGACACCCAGAATCACCCACTACGTTAAATCCTTAGAAACAAAAATTATTCTAGATGATTTGAGTGTCTTAGCAGAAATGAAAACTTACAGCAATGGGATATCTATAGTTATACAATCGGAAAAAGGCTCAAAGGACTAACCACGGTTCATCCGTAGGTGAGTAAAGATACGGTGAAGGTACATCTTATACAAGAATCGAATGTTTCCGGCCATATCACGCCTAGATACCACAATTCTAGCCACGTTAACTTGTTGTGGGGACTTCGCTAGAGGTCACTACCCCACCCGAACAGAGCTAAGGGATCCCACTTTCGCAAGTGCGGAGGAGAGGAGACTATTCCCACATTCCATTCCCAAAGATCGCCGGTACTGGACTCGGGGACTACCTTTCCTCCTGAAAAGCATAAAATTGACCAAACTGTCACAGTAAACTCTATGCACATGACAACAGATGACATTTCTGGTCAACAAGCCTTCCTTGCTATCGCACCTCCCCGGGCGGTATCGGCGACCACTTCCAAAGTCGCTGCAGACTTCATTTACTGCTCCGATTACGCAGGTGGATGACTGTTGACATAAGTGACAAGCGAGACCTGTCTCGGCATTGACGTCTAGCCCCAGATTATAAGCTTTCCGCGGCTCTCGGCTTCCTCGCCGCCCATGCCCGAAGGCGTTCGGCGACCTCGCCTAAAAAGGGGAAGCGAGAACCGCCACAACACCTGCATGGTGCCAAGAAAGCCTAGCGGACCATGACTTTGATGATGCATATGGATGTGATAGTCACGGGCAACGCGGAACATTCAATGGTAAAGGTTATGCAGATTTGACAGAATTTTAATTTGACAGCTGCCAAGGTCAACCACGGGCCCGAAACTCATTTCGAGTACGTGCCGGTACTGTCCATTTGACACTAAGACCTAGAGGCGTCGGAAAATACAGACAGAAGATGATATTCATTTGAAAGAATTTTGAGGAAGCTGATATTTATAAGGCGTATAATATCTAAGAATTATCAAACCAAACAATCATCAATCATCAATAATCTAGCTACGCAATCAACTATCTGTACAGTGTCAACAACAATCAAAGCAATCGCCAACTCAAGAGCACTCTTTGGTCCAACTTTGATTCCTAAATTTACAACTTGCTTCCTTCCATGACCTTTATGAACTCTTCATCAACCTTCAATGGCACACTCAAAAACCTATCTCCTCCATCCGTCGACTTCGGCAACCTTCCACCTCTGACATTAAACTGCAACGCCTGATGCAGCAGTCTCGGCTCTCCCAACTGCGCATCCCTATCGCTCCTCCATTTCACGAAATCCTTCTCTTCCGTGCCTTCCTTGACATGTTTGTTCTCCCTCTTCTGCTCCTCAACTGTCGTGTGATGTCTCTCCTTACTTCTTCTGGACTCAGGAGGATAGTCATGTCCCGTGTAGAGCTTGTAATGTGGTGGCAGTCCGAGCAGTGTCTGCATAGATTGAAACAAATGTGTCGCAGAGCCGCCAGGAAAATCCGCTCTCGCAGATCCAACATCAGGGTTGAAGATTGAGTCGCCAGCGAAGACATTTTCTTCAATCTTGTAGCCGACATGGTCAGGTGTATGGCCTGGCAAATGCAAGACCTCGCCTCGAAGATTGCCAATGGAGAACTTCTCGTTGTCGTCCCAGAGATGATCAAACACATCTTCTAGCTCAGAAGCCGGAATGTTGTATTTGGCAGCGAATATGGTTTGAACTTGCTTGATGCGCTTTCCGATGGAGATTTTAGGAGTGTGCTGTTGCACAGAAGCGAGTTTCCCTTGCAGATAACGTGCAGCTGTCAAGTGGTCGGCATGTGCGTGAGTTTCCATAATTAGAGTGACAGTGAGGTTGTGCTCGGCGGTGAGTGAGAGGAGAGAGTCGGCGGAGGTGGTACTGATGCGGCTGCTTGCAGGATCGAAGTTTAGCACTGAATCTATGATAGCAGCTTCACGCGAACTCGGATCTGCCACGATGTATTGCCAAGTTGCTGTAACGGGCTCGAAGCAAGTGAAGATTTGTGGAATAATGGGCCTTTCTGATGGAATTAGAGAAGTCATTTTGGTGTTGCTGGAAATGAAGACTGGGAGGTACAAATTCGCGGATTGAGCGGGAGTTGATCGAGACAGTTGATTCTGTACTTGTCGCACTGCATTTACGTGTGATATGACTGACAGAGCGGGAACGCAAAACTTCCACATGGTCTTTATATTCCAAACAGAGACAATGCCTTTGTATAACAGCTTGCTTGCTTATAATAACAACTGCAGGGTAACGGCGACCACTTGGTCATGTGATATTTCACATTTCGCCATCCGGGATTTATGGTAATCAGGTCAAGTGAACCCGGGGACCTCAGATCATTGAGCTGCATCATCCGAAAACACCGCGAAATTATTCCTTTTCCCGTTGGCTCAATCATGAGGCTCAAATCCCTGGCCATCCTAGCAGTTCTAGATCTTGTATTACAAATTCCTCACGGCAGACTCGGATTGCTCGCATATAAACTTTGTAGTTCCACGAGGTCGCCGACCTCGAGGACCACGAAGATCGATACTTTGCAACTCTACCCACCTACGCCGTTTTATTTCGAATGAGACCCAGGTATCAAACTTAGATCTTCGGACGCCGGCGAAAACGAATCCATAAACATGTAGACCAGTTAGACCAGTTGCGCGTAAGCAGCTTGGCTATCGAGGAAGCAACACACTTAGCAATCATTCTGTCTCAGGGGCAAACAGTGACAAGGTCGTGAACCATGAAGTACTTGGGTCATTTGATGAACTTCATTTGAAGGCCTCTTTCTTTTTATTCCTCCTTTCTCCTCTTATCCTCCTTCCTTCCACTCTTCTTCCTCATTATTCTCGATCATCAAGCTTTTATAATATAATCGGAGGACAAGCAATTGTTAAGAGGACCATGTCGACCCCTATACTTGCAACTGTCGGAGCTGGTGCCATCTTTGGTGCTGCACTTACAGCCTCTGGAGTATACTCGCCATGGATCATTACCTCGCAAATGAAGCTGTCAGACTCTCATATGCTGCAAGTATTCATAACCGCGAGTGCCAGTAGCACGTAAGTCCTTGCCATCGTTCTTCCTCTTCCACGTCGTGATTCTAATAGACCAAAGAGTCGCTGTGGTCGCTGCCAAGAAGTTGGGATTTTCACGTTGTACACCAAAGCCACCATCGACTCTCGGTTGGTTCCACGGGTACGATGGGAACATCATCGGCGGCTTGATGCTTGGAGCTGGCATGACGCTGACCGGGGCTTGTCCTGGAACAATGCTTGTCCAAGTTGCGACTGGAGTTCGATCCGGATACTTTGCCCTGGCCGGTGGGCTTGGTGGTGGTATAGTGTATACGATGTTGGCCCCGACTCTGCAAAGAGGTCCTGCCGCAGTAAAAGAGAAGACCTCGAAGCCCCCGACAGTATATGGACATTTCAAATTGCAAGAAACTCATGTCATTCTGATGTGGGAGGTCTTCTGCCTGGCAACGATCCTTACGTTAACGACCCTCCTTCCAAACCGTGTGAATGCAATGCTACATCCGGTTGTGGGAGGCCTTGTAATTGGCGCTGGACAAGCAGCCTCGCTGGTTCTGACAGGAAACGCGGTGGGCGTGTCGACTGCATATGAGCAAATAGGTCAATACACGCAATGGTTCTTAGGATCGAGGAAAGCAAAGCCAGCGTATGGGTCCATTGCCTTTGCCAGTGGTGTTCTTGCGGGGGCTCTGGCTCTTAGTCAAGCCGTGAAGATAGATGTTCCTGGCGGAAATATTGCGATCCAAACGACGAGAGCCATAGCTGGAGGATTCATAATGGTCTTCGGTGCGAGGGTTGCTGGAGGGTGTACTTCTGGACATGGCATAAGTGGAATGTCGACATTTTCAATTGCTAGCATGGTCACAGTCGCAGCAACGTTTGGAAGTGGAATAGCGCTTGCTATGTTCCTAAGGTAGTTGAAACAAATATACATAGTAAATGAAAATGCCAGTCAGCTTGAACACAATGCCGTCGGCTCACTTTCCTCGCAGAACCTGGGAAGGATCCATTACACAAAAAGCGGTCAATCTACGATCCTGCCTTCATAAGATGGCTTTTCCTCCGCCCCCACTAACAATTCCTTCTCGCTCTCCACTATCATCTTAATTTTCTGGGCTCTCTCCAAGCGACTCGTTGTAATCTGGGCATACTCACCAAACATTGTCTGCGATCCTTTCCAGCACTTCAAAAATGGCTCATAGGCGTTCACGAAGTCCTTTTGCTCTTCCAAAACAACTCCAAGATCAAACATGCAAGCAAGAGTCTGAGGATGGTTTTCCGGGAGTCGCTGCAACCTCGCTGTCAAAGCTTTTGACAGCATTTGCTTTGCAGAATCCAAGTCACCCCTGTGCCTTAACACAGATGCCAAAGCGCAACGGGCAATCGAAGTCTCAGGATGGTCCTCTCCAAGAATTCCAGCGCTGTCTTTCAAGGCTCGCTTTGCAACATCCAAGGCCTCATCATACTTCTCCATCATATCTAGCAACTTTGCATGCTCAGTCAGGGTGATTAATGTTCTCGGGTTCTGCTTCCCAAGAATTCGCTCTCGGCGCTCGAGAGTCAGGCGGCTCCAGCGCTCGGCTTCTTCCAACTTGCCTTGCTCGCGGAGAGCAACTGCAAAATTGCTGGAGCTGGCCAAGGAATCTGTATTTTCGGCACCAAAAGTGCCCTCAAAAATTGGGACTATACGGCGGTACAAACGCTCAGCTGCATCATATTCTCCCGTCAAACATTGGAGAATGCCGAGATTGTTGATTGCAGTAAGGGTAATGAGATGTTCCGGGCCGAGTAATTGTGTTCTTAGCTCAATTACCTCATCGCAAAGCGTGATCGCAAGCTGGTATTGCCCCATTTCCTGATAAAGTCTATACATAACGGTTTGACATAGTAGAGTCTTTTCGTGCTTGGGTCCGAGGATCCGTTGATATTTCCTCAGCGAATCTTTTATCAAGGCTAATGCCTCATCATGTCTTGCACGATTCGCAAGGATATGAGCCAACGTTGTCGAGATTGACAAAGTCTTGAGATGGTCAGTACCCATAAGTTCTGTCCTGGCAGATAACACTCTTCTCGCAGCTTCTTCTGCAGCTTGATAGTCCCCTTGCCTGGTATATAGATCGGTGAGATCACTGAGAGTTTGCATTGTGTATAGGTGCGAGGGGCCCAGGACGACTGTCTTCTTTTGCAAAATGTCTTCCTGGATAGAAGATGCTTCTTCGTAGTTGCCTTCATATTTCAGAATTGTTCCTAGCAGTCCACCAGAGCGAAGGGTATCTAGATGGTCAAAGCCCAAGGAAGTTCTTCTGATCTCAAGTCCTTTCGAGCACAGATCCTTGGCGACAACGTAGTGTCCTTCTTGAGACTCGTGCCAGCTCATATTATACTGGAGATCGGCCAGCTTCACCAAGCTGGATGCACTGCTAGAAGCATAGTTCTGAACAGCCCAGGCATGCGGGAGAAGCATCTGACACATCGCACGATCTTCATTCTCTGCGACTGGGAACTTCGCTAGGACCAAATCCAGGGCCACTTCTTCATGTGCAGACTTTGTGCCCTGCATATTCTGCCAAACGCAAGTTACATATTGGACAAGCCGATGCATTGAGTATGCATCAGGTCCATTTTCCGCCCTGATGAGAGAGAAAGCTTGTAAAACGCCAAGTGCAGAAGTCAATTGCTGGTGACTCTCAGTACTCGTCCGGAGTAGATCCCTGGGAATAGTGTGTCGATCGAGTAAAGCCATAAGACATAGCAATCGTGCAGCTCCTGAGTATTTTCTTTCAATAGCATCAAAAGAGAGTTTCCAAGTTCGGATTACTGAGTTGATCGAGTCAAACCCTCTTCTCAGATCGTACTGATCTTCACTGAGAAGCGCTTGTAGGCCGGCCTCATTTTCGGTGAGTTCGAGTAAATACTGCCTCGCCGTAATTTTATTCCGATTGATATACGCAGAAGCTTGCGTGATAGCAAGAGGTAAGCAGTCCAAGATCGCGACGATTTCTTGTATGATTATACTGTCAGGATCGGGCTCATTTGAAAGGCCAGCGAGCAGCAGAATGGCGGCATCTGAGGGCGTTGGCGGAAAGACAGGAATTGGATCGCGGCCGCCGGTCAATACAAAGCCAACGTGCGCATCACGAGTGGTGATGATCACATGGCCCAAAGTCGACTGGGGAATGAAATTGGCAAGCGGGCTACTTTGGGTTGACACTTGAGGCTCAGTGAAAAGCTCAAGGTCGTCTGCGTTGTCAACAACCATGAGCCAAGGTCCGTTACTCTCCTCTGTGAGGTATGCTGTAACAAGGTCCATAATGTCTGTCTTCTGACGATCCACACTACCAAGGCATAACTTTTTCCCAATTCTCGTATATGATTGCTCGAATTTGGAAACGGTGTCAGCAGAGACCCAGAAAATACTTGCACGCGGATGCTTCTGGTGGAATCGATAGCAGTATTCTAACGCAATCTCCGACTTGCTATAAACCAGTGAACAAGATACCGATACCGAAGATATCGTAAACATACCCAACACCACCGATTCCCGCTAGAGCAACGCAGGAAAGTCTTTGGAAATAGTCCGTAAGGCTATCGAGAATGTCCTCGCGGCCGATGAAATTGGGATGTCTGAGATGGGGAACATCGAAGCAATCTTTCATGGCTCCGGGAACTATACAAACAAAAGCATGTCAGTATCTGACGATTGATGTTTGTATCGAATGCTGTTCGTGCGCAATGGTTCTTCTAATTGTCGCTTTGACTCTTGATCGAGGTCCTCTTTTCAGGGAAAATTTCATATTGAAGAGACTTTACCTTGAGTAGGTTCCAGTGCTTGAACTAATCTTTGAAGCTCTCCAGCTACTGAAATGAAGCCTGGATCGTCTGCGGAGCTGAATCGAGCCATTTCCATGTGGTTTGCATGAACACCAACATGTGGATAAGCACTTAAAATTGCCGAGTGCATTGGGACAATCTGAGTTGAGATTCAGCATTGAAGACAAAAAAATATATAAAAAATTAAAGGCGTAATATAAAATTAAACCATACCGTGCCAACTGCAGGGAGGGGCAACTCCTCGTAAAAGCAGGTTAGGGATATTGGCTCTCCATTTTCAGCTAGCCCTCTTATCATCGTATGAAAATCTGCTTGGATTCTGGCTAGCACTTCTGACTCAATAGTAAGGACTCGAAAAATTTCTTTCGTAGTCTGTTTCAAGACCCCCAAAGACTTCAGGAAGGATTCTGCCCACTTGGCAAGTGCTGCACCCGAATGTGGTGTTCCCAGGAAAATGATTCCTTTGGCAGACTTGAGAACACTTCTGAGATGGGCATCAACGCTATTTCTAGAACTGAGGAGGGCCTAAATCATCATAAGTCCAGCTTGAAGGCTAAGGTAGAATTGTGGGGAATGTTACATCCTCGCAAACAAGACCTCCAAGACTGTGGCAGACAAAAAATAGTGGCCGAGTACTCTGCTGGCGTCAGCCACCGCTTTGGGAGTTTCACTTGTGATTCCTTCTACTCACTGTCCCATCTGATTCTCGACGCTGGCATATCGCGTGAAGGAGATTTTTGGCATGGTTTCCTATCCTGTTCTGAGAAACCACTGAACGCCAATTGACAACACTCGCATCATAACCGAATGTGAATATTCGGGTCTGAGGTATCTTGTCAGGAAGAAGGTCTCCTGGCCAGAAGACGGCACTCCCTCGGGCTGTCCAAGTAAGCTCACGGTGCCCGGTAATTCCGTGGACAAAGACGACACTATATGTTATATCAACAATGGTTCAACCATCTGCTAAAAGGAAAATGCGGCAGATGCTCACTCTGCTACACCTGATTTAGGTGTGTAAAGTTCCTTCAGCCCAAAGCTGTAAGTTATCTCCTTCGCATTCGACGGGGCCGAGACTGCTAACCTCGGGCTACTTCCACGAGGAATTCTTACACGCTCAACCGCTGATTGAGAATTGCCCATTGTTCATATCAGGGAATAGTTGAACAGGCTGTTGGATATGAGGCTCAACAATCCATTACATAAACACCTGATACCAGCTGCGAATAGGAGCGAAGGAACCGCAACCGAGGTGCACATGCTTGTGAATGATCCTCAGCTGGATACATACAATCTAGGACCATTATAAAGCACACTTTCGTAAGAGAAGAAAACGACTTGTCATCTGGCCAAGAAGCCCAGAGGCAGAAATGCAACATTCAAATGACTTCGAAGGACTAGCCTGTTACAGCTGCGACGGAGACAGTGAGGGCAGCGACCGTGCAGTGACCAAGCCTCGGGTCCGCAAACGGTACCACAGAGGCTCTAAGAATCGGCAGGGCCTCGAAGCTGCCCACGACATCGACGATGGAGGTCGGGGCGGTGGCAACGTTCCGGATACTGCAGAGCGCCGCCGTCTTTTACCCGTACCACCAGAAAATCCACCCTTCCTTGCCTCGACACCGCTGATCTATGGCGACGAGCATGTCGATGACCGAGTGTACGACAGTGGTGATGGAGGTAGCGAGGGTGCCAGAGACAGCGGTTACGGCGCCTGGCGACCGAGCATTTCACATAACAGTTTGCCAGTTTCACGATCACCACTTTATGGTGACATAAATTTCGACAGCCCAGCGTACGACACTGACGATGGGGGTCGTAATGGTGGCGGAATCATGCCTCGCCCGAATCCCAGCCCCCATCCCCCCTGTCCTCGCAAGTCTCATTCTGCCAGTCCCAAGGATATCCCACAAATGGATAACATGAAAACCCATAATTTGCTGCTGAACGACACCCAGAAACCGTAATAGTGGATGAGAGTTGGCATAGTCCAAAATGGCACGTTTGGTCTTTCCATGAAGTGAGTGGAGGGCTACGACCGACCATTTCCAGTAACGCTAATTTTTAATAGTTCCATCGTCACGCGAAAAGGGTCAAAGAAACAGTGGGCCAGTCGAGAGTTTTCTTTTTTTGCTTCTCACTTCCCAGGAACTACCGGCGGTATTTGGCTTGTTGAATGCTCTGTTTTGGATAGAAAATTTGGGGCTTTTCGCTGTTCTGGGTACTGACAATTCATGTCTCCCTCTTGGAAACACAAGAGGCGTTTTGTGACAGCAATGAACTGGCATTAACAATGCAGCATTTGACACGGAATAGTGAAACGCCTCGATTCTTCCTCCAGACCCTGTACTAGTGACTATCATGTGCGAAGTGGTATACCAGACTCCGCGAAACCAAGACGGAAACCCAGAACGCCGAGCACCATGCCGCTAACTTGAGATTCAGACTCCCATAAACGATATTAAGAGGATTTTCCCATACTTGCACTCCAAGCTTCATCTGCACCTTCGTCTTTTCCAGCAGCTCCAACAATGAACTCAAGAACCTTGCTGACCCTTTCATTCAAAATTCCGGCTCTTCCTATGGTTTCTGTAGGTGTGATACCTCTAGCTTGCAGGCCAGCAACCTTGGCTCTCCAAGCCTTCTCCTCTCGTTGTTTCAAAGCACGGTCAACACGCATTGGCACTGCTAGCGTAACTCGTACAAGATGAATTGTAAGTCTGGCTCGTCCAACGACATCCAGATAACCCAGACCCATAAGGCGTTTTTGGACCCGGCGTATCCGGCCCAATTCAATATATATCAAGAGCGCATACGTTCTGGTCGTCAACACCAGTTCGCGAATTCGAATAAAACTCCGTTCGAGGTTGATAACTACTTCTTCGCTGACAAGATGTGGGTATTGAGTGTGAAGAGATTCAAGCCATCTTCTAACGATGACAAAATCTCCAGTCATAAATTCATGAAGAACAGCTTCGACGGCACTGCGGAAGGTGTATTCGCCTCCTAGAAATGTCGTCTTGTCTGGTAATTGAGAGGATGTGGGTTTGGAAGCGCGATCGTAAGTTCTTCGTGCGCTCGGCGATTTGAGAATGTCGAAGGCAAATCCGAGTCTTTGGAAGGCACTGGGATATTGTCAGACGCTGACAAATAGTTTGCATACACGATTGGAGCGGACCTTGTTGACAATGGATGGAATGGCGGTTTATCTGGATGGCATATTTTCGATCGTTCGAGATAGCATCGTCGCAATTCTGTAGCAGAAGCCGACCTTGAGGCGCCCAAAATTTTATAAAGCTGTTCGAGATCAGTCGAGGATCGTGCAGCAATTCATTCGGACCTCCGTACGTCTTCTTCATTTAGAACTTCTAGATTTTGTCAGGATCGGGGGCAATCACATGCTAATAGCATCACGAACCTGATATTACAGCATCTTTTTGTGGCTCGCTCTCTGCTCGATTCTCATCGGACATGGCGATAAAACAGAGGCATTAGAAAAGAGAATCAGAAGAAGACGCAAACAACATAACGAAGATATAATACAGAAAATGTAAAAGAAGGGGAAATCCTCGAAGAAAGGATGGCGGGATGCGAAAACCTCCCGACATTTGCAGCTGATTCACACGTGAACAGGCCCCTATCGTTTTTTGGAAAAGACGGGGTCGGGAACTAGCCAAAAGAAGTTAGCTTCGTCACATTCAGGGTGATGTCAGTTTTAGTAAGGCACTGTCGCGGTGCATCGAAAAAGCGGCACTAAATGGAGGGGAATACTTCCCGAAATATCTTTGAATCAGAAGATATGTAGAAGCAGAGAAGCTCCAAATGAAAGGATGAATAAGCTTGGGTCCACCGAGTTAGGCAAATGGACAGAAGGTCGGGTCTGGAGGACTCAAAGTTTCCTTTATCTTTGAGATATTTTGAAATATCGAAATTACTGCCGCTTTTAGGTCCAACGCGAGGCACTCAATTTAGCTTCCGCAACGAGCTCCAGTAAAGTCACTGTTTACTTTCACAACACCACTTACTTCAGAACTTGGTGAACTTCCTAGAACATCCGCTCGACTATGAAAATACGATAATAACCGCCCTCTTGCCATCATGGCAGACCAGGAAGATGGTACACCGCGAAGGGGGCGGTCTCCAGGACCGGTCGACACCTCAAAGCATCATATAACGTTTGATTCCTCAAGCGTGACCGGTCAATCTTCTGTCGATAATACCTCGAGATCTACGTCTGCTATGACATCTCCGCTCACAGCAGACTTCAAGGACGTTGACTTAGATGATCAAAATCTACAAAAATTACCTCGAAACGCTCCACCAAGCCCAGACGGCTCACGACGCCCGGCTTCTATTGGAGGCTTTGTGGACGACGACGAGTGTACAGCGAAGCCCTTCCAGCGGAGTTTGAGTCCTAATTCAGACATGAAGAGAAACAAGGGTGCCGAGTATGAGAAGGTTGGAGATCGGGGTGTGTGCAAGATGCACAAGTTCTCACTCTACGAAACTGCAACAAGATACTATATCGTTGGAGCAGATATCATGGACCGGCGATTCAGGATCCTAAAGATTGACAGGACGGCAGATACGGGCAACTTGAGTGTGGCAGAGGATGAGATCGTCTATACTAAGAAGGAGATGAGCCAGCTTCTCAATGCTGTTGATGATGGCAACAAGAGCAGTGGTGGGATGAAGCTTCGATGCAGTTTCTGGGGTCTTCTTGGTTTCATATGCTTTACTGGCTCATACTATATGCTTCTCATCACCAAGAGAAGCCAAGTTGCGATGATTGGAGGCCATTTCACTTATTCGGTCGATGGCACCGAGTTGGTTCCACTCACCACAGGTTCCAGTTCTCGTTTCAAACCAGAGGCGAAGAATGCCGAAGAAGCTCGTTTCCTTGGGATTCTCAATAACCTGGATTTGACGAAGTCTTTCTATTTCAGTTACTCGTATGATATCACGCGCACCTTGCAGCACAATATCATGACTGAGAGGGCAGCCATAGCCAAAGGCACTCCATTTCCTCACAGTCAAGATCATAATTCCATGTTCGTGTGGAACAACTATCTCTTGCAACCTGCTATGGATGCTCTGAAGAATACTTATGACTGGTGTTTGCCTGTCATTCATGGCTACATTGATCAAGCTGGTATGTCTGGTGCTTTCTCACGAAAATTCGGGCTAACCCTCTAATAGTACTTTCAATATATGGTCGTACTGTATACGTCACTGTGATTGCGAGACGTTCGAGATACTTTGCAGGTGCTCGATTTCTGAAGCGTGGTGCAAATGACCTGGTATGTGATCAGTCGCACTTCATCCTTTGTTGCTAATTGACTTAGGGATACGTTGCGAACGATGTTGAGACCGAACAGATCGTTTCAGAGCTGTTAACAACATCTTTCCATGCTCCTGGTCCGAAGCTATTTGCAAATCCAAATCTCACTTCTTATGTTCAACACCGAGGCAGTATACCCCTGTACTGGACTCAAGATAATACTGGTGTCACTCCTAAGCCCCCGATTGAGCTTAATCTCGTAGACCCTTTCTATGGTGCGGCCGCATTGCATTTTGACGACCTTTTCAAGAGATATGGTGCTCCAGTCTACGTCCTCAATCTCGTTAAGGCCAGAGAACGAACTCCACGAGAATCAAAGCTTCTTTATGAATTCACAAATGCTATAAACTATCTCAACCAATTTTTGCCAGAGGACAACAAGATCATCCATAAGGCATGGGACATGAGTAGAGCCTCGAAGAGCCGAGACCAAGACGTGATCGGCACTCTTGAGAGCATCGCAGAGGAAGTGGTGACTACGACTGGATTCTTTCACAATGGAGATGGTGATGTTACTATCTCCTCTGTTCAGAATGGGGTTGCAAGAACCAACTGCATTGATTGTCTCGATCGCACAAATGCTGCGCAGTTCGTAATTGGCAAGCGAGCTTTGGGTTACCAATTACATGCTCTTGGCATTATCAGCGAGCCCTTGATTGACTACGATACTGACGCAGTCAATTTGTTTACTCACATGTTCCACGATCATGGAGACACTATCGCAGTTCAATACGGTGGCTCACAGTTAGTCAACACAATGGAGACCTATCGCAAGATCAATCAATGGACGAGCCATTCACGAGACATGGTGGAGAGCTTTAAGCGCTATTACAACAACTCCTTCCTCGACGGTCAACGCCAAGAAGCATACAACCTCTTCCTTGGTAATTATATCTTCGCTCAAGGCCAGCCCATGCTCTGGGACCTAGCTACAGATTATTATCTGCATCACACTGATCCGCGGGCATGGTCTGGAGAGACACGTCGCAGCTATATCGACTGGTACACTCCCGCCTACCTCGAAAAGCGGGTCCTACCAGCTTATGTCGAACCTAGCGGAGAAATAGCCGACAAGCCTTTAGAGTACTTCGACGACTACTGGCTCGAGTACTACAAACCCCTAGCTGTATCATCCGTCGTTAAGGTCTTCTCCTACATGGGCAAAATCAACTCTACCCTCCGTTACCTGCCGCCCCGCTCTCATCAGGAAGGCCGTTACGACCTCTCCCCCTTCAAGGTTCGCACTGACCTCGACCAAGATGTGCCCGATAAAAAGAAAATCAAGAAGGGCGTCACCATCGTCGATCCTGCCGAGGAGGAAATCATCCCTGCTGCTGCTGCTACTGCCTCAGCAAGCATTGCCGCACCAAGCGTCGGCGCACCAAGGATTATGGAAGATGACGCCGTATCTATCCTTACAACCAGCACGAAGCGGATATCCATTCAGCGATGGTTGCAACCTATCCACGACAAGAGTGCAGGTCATCACGGAATCATGAAGGAATCTGCACCGCTAGAAGTCGAGCCGCCTCCAAAGCAGAAGCTAACACCACTGGACAAGAGCAAAGCTGCTCAGTGGACACTCACCCAAGTCGTGCACGAAAGCCTGAATCCAACCGTCAACGCACAAGAAGAGGATGACTACACCCGCTACATCTCGCACCCGCAGACACTGCCTCTGGTCGTGAGCAACGAGTTACCCTCCGAGATTGATGCTGACTTATTAGAATATGTGAACAAGGATTGGGGTAACCTCGGCATGGTGGGAATAAACGGAGAGCAGGACTACGATTATTCGGGGTTGGGAGTAGATCCAGCGTTGAGCGGACTTACGACTGGGGATTTGGCGGAGTATAAAGCATTTCTTGAGATGCCGGAGGAGCCGCTGACTGTGAGGGAGGAGGACAAGAATAAGAAGAGGTATAAGGCTTATGGCAAGTGGTTAAAGGGCAAGAGTCTATTTAAACAGCAGCCTGAATGATCTGATGAATGATGAATATGAATGCATAGCAAGGGAAGGAGTTTGGAGAGTCGGGACTTGTGAACTTATTGTAGATTCGGGAAATACCATGGGATGTCCGGGGACAAATGCAGCGAATAAGGGATTAAGGACATAATCATTCGTACTAAATGGCCTTGAGTATTTCTTTTTCCGAATTGGTGACATTACTACCTGACCACGCGGCTGATGATCTAGTTGAGACTGAGACACCTGACCTTGGATTTTTTGGCTTCTGGGAACTTTTGTCTTTTGAGATTGTTTTGGTTTGTAAAATTTTGTAAGTCCTAGGAATCACTGAGTCCGAAATCTCTTCACATTCTTGGAAACGATTTTGACTTTGTATTCCTATTTATTCATGATTTACCGCTCTCCGGTGGCGGGTATCTAACACCAAACAACATCTCAAAGTCATCCCCCATCAGCGTCCGATACATGTCTATATCGAATTCAGAGCTGCCTTCCTCCGCCCCGTTCATGGCTTTCATCAATACACGCCCAACCTGCATAAGCTTTTTCAGGATCTCGCTTCTTTTCGGCTCTTCGATATCTTGGGAGTCGCTCACACTCTGCCAACAAACAATCAGCCCCTGGAAAGCTATCCGTGCCGTCGGCGAATTACTCCCAAATCTTAGCCAGCAGGTGACAATTACAGTTCCAACAGCCTTGATGGCAATCATAAGATCTTCAGGTGCCACGAAAACCCCGGTCATGACATTACCCAGGATGGGAAAGAAACTGTTGAGATGCTTGACCGCATGAATCCCCATTCGCTCCACGAGACCCTCGAGGTTCGAGATCAAGATCGAAACAATAGCCGGATACTCGGAACAGTGCATATATCCGTCCAGGATTCCCTGACGCATGATACGATCATAGAGTTTTAGTCTTTCACCGTTGGCAGATGGATAGTGTTCGGCTAGGGCGAACAGAGCCTCGTAGGCGGCAGGAAGCAGTTGCACTGATTCGTCGAGCGGCGTGAGGTTTGGGAGGAAAGAAAGCGTAGGCATGATGGCTTTCTCGAAGACGTCGTGGAGTCCGGTCTGAACGAGGACCTGCGATGAGAATTTTGGGAGGAAAGATTCCGACAGGATCTTGAGGCTGCGGAGGCGAATTAGAGTTGTTGGCGAGTCGATTAGGGTGAGGATTGGTGGGAGATAAAGGTTGAAGGATGAGTTTATCGTCTCGGCCTGAATACTTGTTAGTAAACAGCCTTTGATTCAGGCAAACTTCCTTCAGGCGATATTGTCATGTTAGAATGAATGAAAAACAGGTAGACATACCAACGAATAGTAAACCACCATCTCAAGGACTGTAATTGAATATGGTGCGTCGTACTTCCAGGGATTTTCGTTCCTTTCTTGTTCTGCGACATCGAACTTTTTTGGTGGTCCAGAAGTCGGCATTGCTTGCCTACCTGATGCCGTGATCGCAACAGGCTTGGACTTCTGGAAGAGAGGACGAATGAAGTCCTTGAGTATAGGGTGGACTTGCTCCGCCATATTGGCAGGGGAGAAAAACTGTCGCAGTAGGCTCCTACTTAAGTTACAGGCCGCGTCCGTTGTCCATGGATCACGTGCCGAGCTGAATGCCAGAAAGTACAAGAGTACTTGGGGTTCTTCTTTTGCTCGGATGGAGGGTCGAAGGCTTGCAAGGGCTTCTATGCACCGGAGACCAAGCTCACCTTTCTTAGGAGCGAGGATCATCGCCTGTTCTCTTGAGACTGTGGAGATGTCTGCAGCGCGTCAATTCCTGTCAATGGTGACCGTAGTCGCGGAATTACCTTCCGGAAGGTCGTCATTGTGTATGATTCTACCATCAGGTAGGGAAACCTTCGAGATCCATAACAAGAGCAGGGTAGCGTATTGGGCATCGTTGTTTTCTTCTTCCAAACATTCAGAAGATTTCTCGCACAATAAGCATGTGCTTAGGATCATAATATTCTCAACATCATTCTGTATGATGGCAAAGTCAAAATCACGTAGAAATCAAAGCTTTTGTGGGATGGAAAAGAACTTACATCGCGGGGCGTTTCCTTCGCCAGGCTATTATAGAGTTGGCTGAGTGTAAACTTGGAGGGAATGGCTATGATTGAAGTTGGTAAGCAAAAACATGACGAGAGATGAAAACGTGAAAACTCACAAGATGGAGGAAGGATCCAAGAGGTCCAATCCTTACTGCTATCATCGCTCAGACTCGACTGAAGTAGAGACTTGGCAACTTTGTACGCCGCTTCGAACATCGTCGCAGTTATCTTGACAAAGCAGTGTTCGTTGGTGGTTTTGCGAGGTTGTCAGGCGAAAGAGGGTTTGGCGAGGTCCGCCCCTTTTCGGCGCCTTTTGTGGTGGATAGAAAAAGCGGCGCTAAAGTAGAATACCCGGTTTGACCGAAATACTTCCAAACCATAAGATATTTTCAAGGCAAGGTGGGCTATAGCGACGAAAAGAGAGATTGTTATCTATGAAATTGAGTCGAAACAGAAAGGTAAATACCGAGATCTCAAAATATCTCTAGCACTACAGATATTTTGAAGTATCGGCGTTTGGTGCCGCTTTTGATGTCCAGAGCTTACCCATCTCTGACGATTAAAACACGCGACCGCACTAGGGTCTGTTTTTGTAGAGAACGGTATTCACTAGCAAGGCTCATTAAGGACGATTAGGGAGGTAGAGAAGTAGACATTGTGCATGCTATTTTTAACTACTTTTCTAGCAAAGGCTGAAGGAAGCCAGACACGTCAGTGAGGCTGTCTCTCTCCATTGAAGACTGCTCGCTTGTGACGATAATTCCTAGGCCATGGGTATCTTCAATTCCTCGCTCATACGCCTAACTTCATCGATAGCTCCCTGAGCGTCTTCATTTCCCGGGTTACGAAACTGCCACTCCATGCAAATATCAAGTGCAGGCTTCATCCACGGTCCTGGTTTGATCGGCTTCTCTCCTCCAAGCTCTCTGCACAAGTCCGTCCCTGTAAGTATCGGCTTCACGGATGGAGCATCCATTAGATCCATAGCCTCCAAATGATCAATGAATTGTTGCCACTCGCTGAAAAGCTGATGGTATGCTATAGAAAAGTAAGCCTATGAATAGAGGATCCGTTGTGTGTCTTACGCTTCAGTTGTTTTCTCTTCATCGCTTCTACCAGAAGGGCCAGGAGAACCTGGAGTCGCCAATGTCCACCTTGAGAGTCCCATCTCCGAATTTTCATTCCCACAGTACCTCGCTCGTTCGCGTAGTCGTGCTCCTTCAGAATCGCATCCTTAAGCCCTGTGATTTCTTCATAGTGCTGAAACGCTCCACTGACAACGTTGCACTTGCTATTCTCCAATTTGATTCCCTCTCGAGCAATCATGCCTCCAAGATTCAATGGTGGCTTACCCTTCATCTTGACGACCATGGAAGCCTTCGGAATCAAAGTCAACGGAGCGAGGGCAACAAGGACCCAAGCAAGAAACTTGGCATCATCGGAGCGCACGAATGATTGATAGATAGATCCCGGGGTTGCATTTTCCTTCAATTCTTGCAGGCAATCATATGCGTTGTGCCAGTGCAATGTGTCTGGTTCAGGGGTGCCTTTGACTGTAGGATCAGTGAAGACAGTGGAGTAGAGATCGAGCTCATCGATGAGTTGCAGGGCTCGTCGGGGGTTCTTATCTATACTCATATTAGGTATTGGAACAACAAACAATGGAGAGGACTACCTTTCATCATCTTCTCGAACTCAACTCCAACCCTCTCACGACTAATCTTGAGTTGCAGCGCCTCCTTGACGGCAGGATAGCCCATGAACTTCTGAGACTCAAGGCCAATTGCGAAGTTCAACCGACTGGCAAATCTGATCAATCTCAATACTCGAAGGGGATCGTCCAGAAAGGTTGTCAAGGGATCAAGGGGTGTTCTAAGAATACCGACTTTAAGATCCTTCAACCCTTCGTTGAAATCCTCGACTAGATCTGTATGGAGATTATAAAAGAGAGCGTTGATGGTAGCATCACGCCTCAAAGAGTCCTCAATTTCATTTCCAAATTCCATTGAAGGGGTCCGGCTATCCTCCGCGTAGGTTTCTCTACGCAAGTTGACAAAGTCAACATCAAAGCCGAAGAGGTTGGTCGTCGCCGTCTCGAGGTGCTTTGATTTGTCCGGATTTGCAGAGATCTTGTGGATGCTTCGAATGTCCTCGGGTTCCATGGCGTGCTTCTTCAGGTTCTCCTCTTTTTGAAGGTACTCTTGCATCCTCATACAGAAGTTGTACCCAGTCATCAAGTTGATGGTTGTGTCGATGTCGTTGCTGGGAATTCCCAGAAGTTTGTCACGAACCCATCCTCCAGCAAATCGAAGGATAATCTTGTCTTGAATCTCCTTGGATTCATCTATATAGCGTGCAACGTCCAATAAGAGCTCCCTCAGCTGTGTCTCTCGAGGAGTGAGATTAATCTTGGTTGTGTCCATCTTGATTTTGGTCCTCTTGGCCTGCGAGGGTTCCTCAGACTCCAAGAATTTTCGTTTCATGGGATGACATGAAGAAATGGCACGAATGGATATGACTCTCACGGTGACTCGAGAAATGCTGAACAGGGCCGCTGCAAAGTTCGTGTTTGCAAAAAGAGTCATCAGCGGTGTTTATTGGATGAAGTCGGCGAATTCATCGCAGCACAATTTCCGCGATCTGACTTCCTGATGCTCTCCTAAGATTCCATCATAAATGTTGAAGAAGTGAACATTTCATAAAGAGAAAAGTAAATCTAGCAGCAAACAATCTGCGTTCACTTGTGCACTGGAAAGTTTTGGGTCACGTGGTGATATCGGAACGGACTTTGAGCGAGGTTGCGGTTGCACTCAATCTTCGAAGGATGTCTCGAAATATCTCCTTTGCGCCACGAACCGTTGAGAATGCCTAGAACACCGAAAAGCTACAGAACCATTGTTTAGAAACATATGTATCACATGTCGACAATTACAACAACAAAGGAAGTTTTGTTCAACCAGCTCTACCGGTAGAAGCTCTGCAAGGCCAGATCTTGCGTCCAAGCCCCTCGCAGACATACATTTTCCCAAGCAATCCTCTGTCCATCGACGTGCATGTTTGTCGCCGCAGCTACAGGCCTAGAGCTCCGAATCGTGCTTTGCTGTCTCGATGGTAGATAGTTCGCGGGTCTTCATGACGCCTCAAAGAAATGCCTCGCCTCTTGAGCCACCAGAACCCATGGCGGCCTCTTTGAGGTTGCCAAAAATAAGAGGCTCCACAGATACCCTGTCAATGGCATCTTCGATATCTACCTTGCCATATCGAACCTCAAATGCGTCCGTATCTTCGCTGTTCGCATCGACCACTCCATCCGGCTCGAGATCTGTTTCTCCAAGCGGTGCCGGCACTCCCTCAAGGATGATGTCCAACTCTGTCTTTGGAGGGTCCCCAGGTGGCGAGGCGATTCAACCCGCAGATCGACCAGAAGATCCTCGGAATCTTATACTCCAGGCCTTCGTACCACATATCGCTGTTCATACGTCCGAAGATACAAAGGAACTGGCGAAAGACAAGGGGTTCAATGAGGGCTTGTGGGAATTATTACGTCCCTTCGGAGAGACTATTCAAGGAAAGGTTACTGTGCGAGATCATGTAGGCGCAGGTCGGACGTGGGAGGACTATGCGGTACGATTTGTCCAGCTTGGCGATGGTATCGAAATACCAGAGGGATTGCCGGGGTCGCGGAAAAGCGCTGAAGGGAAGATATTGTTACCGAATGGAGCAAAGCCTTTACCAGAATCTGTGGTGACTCAACGTGCCAGGACTGGAGGAAGTGTTGCTCCTATAGAAACTTTGGTGGACCGACATCTGACACATGCCGAAGACTTCCCAAGCATGAATGGGGAGGATTACTTGAATTTCAGGGAATCACAGCTCCTGAGTCCAGATGTTCCTTCGCCATTCTATACTCTTTATCTTCGGAGGCTACTTTCCGGAATCCCTTTGGCACCACACGAGACTTTTGCTCACCCTGTGGCATGTGTGATTGCCATAAGTTCACGAAATACCAACCCGATAGAGACACTGCGAAATCTTTACGATGAATCTAGCCATGGTGAGAAGCGCTTGCCTTTATGGGTCAATAACGAGTATCTTAGGTACTACGTCCTCGTACACGATGAAGAGCGAGACGATATTACCAAATCTATTACTCTATTCGAACAAATGAAGCGCCACTTTGGTCTTCATTGCCATTTACTTCGATTAAGGAGCAGTCAATGTGTAGCATCAGATGATGACAGCGTTCGACTCCCCCGTTGCGAGTGGATGGCTGCTCCCGAAGAGATCGCTGATATTCAATCTCGAGAGATGCAAGAGGATATCGAGGATTCGTATCCATGTATATACGAGTCAGATGTAACGGCAATTAAGACCTTCATCAGAGAAATGGTCACCCAGTCTATCGTACCTTCAATGGAACGATGCGTGGCGACTTGGAATGATAGGGTAGCCTCCCGGCGGCGGAATCTCACAGGACGTCTTGGAAGTGCCTTCAAGAAATGGACATTTGGTGGCAATTCCCGAGCCTCATCTGCAAATGGAGCCACAACTGGCAGCAGCAATTATGATCCTTTGCAAGGGTTCTACCGACCAGACACCGACGAAGCGATCATGCGAAAGTTGGCAGACTATGCATTTATGCTAAGAGATTGGAAGCTTGCGCACCAGATTTATGAGTTTTTGCGATCTGATTTCAACAATGACAAGGCATGGAAATATCATGCAGCAGCAAACGAGATGGCTGCCATCAGTACACTCATGATCCCGCAAACAATCAGCTCCAAGAGCCGGTCAGAGACCATTGATCAGATGCTGGAGACCGCCTCGTATTCTTACATTACTCGTTGTAGCGCTACTTATGGGGCGTTGCGCTGTTTGGCACTGGGAATGGAACTTCTCAGGCTTCGTGGTGGATCAGCTACAGAGGATGCCGCCAGATGGGGAACAAGGATACTTGAGTACAAAGTCGTAGGCGTGATAGGCGATGCTCTTGTCAAAGAGCGTGTTGCTGCTTGTTACGCTTCGAAGAAGGGAGCAGGCTCTGGCCTTTGGGGGGCGAGAACACGGAGATCTGCTCTATGGAGTCTTCTGGCCGCGGATGCGTGGCTTACTCTCGGAAAGCCTCAACAATCGAAGCAACGTTTTGACGAAGCGAGTGGGAAATATTTCACCTTAATTCACAGAGACAGCCTTTCTCAATTCTCCTCCGCGAACCAGTTTATGCTGGATCTGCAAAGGGAGGTGCAATTGGCTCTCTATCCCGAATCTGCTATCGAGGGGCCAGGTGCAGTGGATGATTTGATCGATACGTCGATAGGAGAAGAGAGTGATGCATTCGACTCTCGTCCTCATCGGAGGAGTCTCATGGGAGCAACAGCACCACCGCTTGCGGGTCTGGAGTCTGCACCTTTACATGGGATGCTGTTGGAGGGTGAAAGTGAGACACCTCAGACCGTCCAATTTGAGTGATGGCATTAATTGTAGCGTGTGGATTTGAATGTCATCTTTTGAGCGAATACATGGACAGGTGGAGCATTGGGACGGCGTTTGGTGTTGGAGATGGGCCATGCATACCTAAATGGACTGGCATCTGTGTAGCAGTACTGAGATAATGTCCGTCTCAACATGAAAAGAAAGTTGAGGTGAAATCTAAGTACTTCTAAACCTCACGTCTTTCTATTCACCGTGCATTACTTTTATGTAATTTTTGTGAAAGTTGAATAAAATCGCGTCCTGGAGCGATAAGCGCGATAACAAGACATCCTGATCACAGCCCCGGCCAAGTCAACAGAACACAACACAACTGCTACAGCATCTATGACTTGAAGCCGCGAGCTCACCACGATGAGTGAGCTCCTTAACTACCTTTTGAATAACGAGCCCCAGTTTCGCAAGTCAGAAACCCTCCTATTCTCCTATCCTTTCTTTCCTTCTGCTTCCCCCTCTAGGAGAGCATGGCATACTGATGTTATTCCAGAGCCCGTCTCGCAGCCCTCTATTCTGATTTTCGCCATCTCCGAACCACAAATCCCGACGGGTATACTGCGAACATCGAAGCATGGCGGAAAGGACTCGCGGCTGCGGCACGTGCTGGCGCCATGCCTACGTCTGATCTCCTCACACTCTCGATCGACGAGAACTTACTGGGAGAACTGGAGACTAAAGAATGGGGACGGCCGCTAAGTCTGGGGACTGTGATCAAAGAGGCCATGGGCAAGAAAGAGGTGTGGCCGCTCAAGGAGTTCCAGGAGGTGGAACATAGTATATACCAAAGGAGTTGGGGGATTACAATTCCCAGGCCTTGGGATGTGCTGGGTTGGGGATTGAGACAGTTGGGCTTGCTGGGTGGCGATGAAAGATTGGTGAAGGGAAGGGTGGTAGTTATGGATAATTTGGAGATGGCGCAGAAGGAAACAATGAGGAGATTCGCTGCCACACCAAAAGGGAGAGTTGGGAGGATATTCTCGAGGGCTGAATTTGGTGAGAAATTCGGAGATGTGCTTGGGCACAAGTTGTCAGATACGGACATGGAGCTTCTGCTGAAGTCACTGTCTAGAGATAAAGGCATACTGGTTTACGACTCAAGTACGGTTAAGTTCAAGGCACCGAATGATGCGACACCAAGTCCGATCACCATGGAGGACTCGACCATAGCATCGCTGAAGGATCTGATTGAGGAGATGGAGGCCCAAACGAAGATTTTAGATAAGAGAGTCGAGGAGCTCAATGCCACTGCTAAAGATGCTGTGGCAAAGAAGAACAAAGTGTCAGCTTTAGCTGCGCTACGGTCGAGAAAACTAGCCGAGTCCACGCTTGTCAAACGGCATGCTACGTTGGCACAACTGGAAGAAGTATTCTCAAAAATCGAGCAAGCGGCTGATCAAGTAGAATTGGTCAGAGTCATGGAGGCTAGCACGAAGGTCTTGACTGGCATGAACAAAGAGGCTGGTGGCGTGGAGAGAGTCGACGCTGTGGTTGATCAGCTGAGAGAGCAGATGAGCCAGGTTGACGAAGTTGGCAATGTGATCTCTGAGGTTGCCGGCGCTGTGGATGAGGCCGAAGTTGACGCTGAATTGGAGGCTATGGAACGGGAGTACAGAGAGAAGAGAGAGGCCGTCGAGCGAGCAGAGAAGGAAGAGAGGGAGAAGGGAGAAGCCGCGGAGACCAAGAAGAAATTAGATGCTCTTGAAGAGGCTGAGAAGCAGGCCAGGGAAGCAGCAGCAAAGAAGCAGGCGGAGGAATCGAGTATAGAGAAGCAGCTTGCGAAGGGTACACAGGACCTTAAGCAGATGTCTTTGGAGTCTGCGTTGACATAAATGTTGTAAAGCCAATGCAAATACTTCCGAAACAAATGTTCGTTTTTTTGAGAGAGAACTAAGAGGCAAAATATCTGATAATTCAAGACATCCTCAAAGTCTGAATTCTATGGGTCTAAGTATCTCAGGTGGCACAATACTCCAGATGAGCAAGATCTTGTTCATCCTACAAAAGCAAGCATGGAGTAATGGACAAGAACTTCTAATCCATCACAAATAAGCAGGCATAGTTATGGACAAGAACTTCTAGTTCATCCCAAAATAGCTAACGTGCACGAGAGACCGGTTGAAGTACCTTGACTCAGAATACTTGCTAGCATCGAAGATTATTTGGAAACACATATCTATTACATTGATTTGAAGCTCATTGCATTTGGTTCTATTAGACTGTCTACGGTCCAACAGGCATATTGCTCAAATATGGCGATGAATAGCTCAGCTCTGTAGGCTTATCCAACACTCCATCTGCTTGTGGCAGACTTAATGCTGGGTCTGACGTTTCGGGTATGGCCGAATTTGCCGGTTCAGATATGGGTGTCGAATCTGCCATGGCATCTGGTGGGTTTGAAGACTCAAACTCCGACGGTTTAGCGACCTTCTTTCTGGCGTTGGAAATAAGCTGTCGAAACGAATCATCATGCTTGTTCGACCATGCCTGTCCATCAAAACTTTTCTCTCTGATCTGAGCTCCAGGATCCACCCTTCCTGTTTGTGCATTCTCCCAAGTGTTCAGCTCCCTTCTCAACTCAGTCTTCGACTTCGGCCTCGTTGCGTCGCAATTGGCGTTCCACATGGTCACCCATTCCTTGTACCTCTTCTCCATTGCCTGCCTGGCCCCTGCAGCTGACAGGCCCTCGTTAATAAGCTTCTCTCGCAGTCCCTTGTCCTTAATGATAGAGTAATTCAGGTGTGGTAGAGGATTGAGCTTCTTGGCCATAGAAGAGCCGTCTCTTGAGGGTGGTCTATTGAATGAGTTGTTTGAGGTTTTCCGAGGAGGCGTATCAACGCAGCCACGGTCGAGATGCGAGTTGATGACTGCTTCTTTGACCTGTTTCTGGCAGACTGGGCAGTGCACGAATCCGTCTTCAAAAGCAATGTTAGTTGGGTATAGTTTTAAAAGGAACGGACTGTGTCTCACCAGGAAGATAATACTCATCGTCATGGTCAGATTCAGGTATTATCACTTCCTCTTGTGCTGGCCTCCATCTGGAAGACCTCGTTCTCTTGCTCGCGGGTTCATCGTTCATATATTCCGAGTCTCTGCTCCTCTTCGGTGAAGAGCTTCTCACAACTGTGACCGGCCTCTTCGCGAGCTCCATCACCTGTGGCCTTGCCTTCTTGAAAGCGTCGACTAGTTCCTCCATCGATGTATTATTGCGGAGCTTTATTTCCTGGTTTGGTGTCCGACAAGCGGGACATTTTCCATCATTATTCAGGCATCTCCGTATGCATAGTGAGCAGAAAGTATGGCAGCAATCCGTGATCATAGGTGTATTGTAGAAGTCTTTGCAAACCTGACATCGCAAGGCGGAGTCGACAGCAGAGAGAGTTGGCAGAGGAGTCTCGAGCCAATCTGTTGAGTCCGACAGGTCAAATCCGCTATCAGCTGCGGGTTTAGCCATTTTATGGATTCTGGGGTCTAGAGTGCTGCAAAGAGTGTTATAGAAACTGAAGAGGTTCAGAGGCCAAGCAGTCAGAGCGGCAGAAAGGGCGGCGAAGATGGGTTCACTGCGAAAAGGCCCAGGTATTTGCCTTCTCAGGTGTGTACGAGGGAAACCTCATAGCCGTGTGCAAGAAAGTTGTAAAGTTGCGCAAGGGACTTATCTGTACAGGCGCATGAGGCAACTCGAGAAGTACGCGACGTGCACCTGAAAGTCAAATTGAGGAGCACAGACCACTACCGCGTAAAGTGTAAGGGCCTACGTTGTCGGGGGATATAAATGATAGAAAATAACAGTGAATTTTAAAATTTGGATTGAAGGATTTCTTTTCTTGCGATTCCATACTGCCGTACTCTACCTCAAACCCATTTCATTCTGGAAAAGTGAATGTGGCCAGGGGTGCAAGTACCCAAAGAGGAAGTCACGTCAACTCGGCTCCAGATTTCGCGTTCGCCGATTCGCGTCTTCCTTAAGAAACATCAGCCCTGCGACAACCCCGACAACGACCAAAGCAGAGCCATAATGGCGGACTATAAAGCCTATCTTGCTGCTAACATTCTGACAGAGGATAAAGTAGTATGTTCTTCAACTCAACTTCTCTACTTGCCTCAGTAACACTTCTCAAGGTCACATATCGGCTGCTCAGTCGAGCCCTAAAGATCAATGTCAACACAGCGAAGGAGTAAGTTCGGAACTGATTTTGGATGCTAAACCACTTACTATTTTCAGAATGCTATTTGAGTTCCACAAACAGCAAAATGCAAAGAAGTCGGGCACAATCCATGCGACCTACCTACTCAGCGGTACCAAACGACCCGTGGAACCAGAAGTCAAGGAGGAGCCGGCGAAGGATGGCGAGGACGAATGTATGCAAAGCAGTCCTTTCATGAGCAGTTCAATGCCTCAGCCGCAGGAGCATACTGGGGAAACCTCAGTACTGAGCATAACATTGGTCCGGGAGGAAGACTTGGAAGGTTGGAATCTTAAGACTATTCCCTGGAGTTCTGCTAAGATTTTCCTGCAGAAGTACAATCGCAGTACGAGTACATCTCATCAATACATGTCTACAGTTTAGGGCCACACCTATTGAAGGTAAACAAGCCGAGATCATGTTGTAGCAGAAGCTTACAATTCTAGGACCTCCAAATTCTCTCCGATGTAACTCGACAGATCCAAGAACTTTGCGCCAACGAAGACCCCCTCGAATTCGCCCCCAAGTACGGTACCATACTCAATAAGAATGTGAAGAGACGCACTGCCAAACGGCCTCCACCTGCTTCAGTTGCCGCCCCAGCAAGATCTCAGCCAGCCAAACCGAAACCAGCAGATACCAAAGAAAATATCAAGTCGTCTAGCAAACCAGAACCCAAACCGGAGATTTCAAGCACGGCGAAAGATTTCTTTGGCAGCAGAGGAAAAGAAAAGTCCAAACCTGCGGCATCAAGCAATTCCTCCAGCAAGGAATCTACACCCAATCCTCCAGCTCTCAAGCGCGACTCTTCCGCATTGTTCAAGTCGTTTGCGAAGGCAAAGCCAAAACTTGAGCGGAATGGGTCCGATAGCTCGGCGGCAGAAGACTCACCCATGCGTGACGTGGAGGACGATGACGATGAAGAAGAGATGGTTTTCCCACCACCCAAGCCGAAGGAAGCTGGGGCTGAGGAAGGTGAGAATTCGAGGTCGAAGAAGAAAGAACGGGAAGCAGCGTTGAGGAAAATGATGGAAGATGACGAGGAGGAGATCTCCGAAGCGGTCGCTACACCCAAGGCGGAGGAAGAGGAGCCGAAAGAAGAGGCAGCTGTTGAACCGGTGAAGGACGAGAAACCGGCGGCGAGTGGTGGCAAGAAGAGGCTTAGGCGGAGAGTGATGAAGAAAAAGACGGTGAAGGATGCTGAGGGATATTTAGGTAGGTTCACCTTCCTAGGAATGGAGCTATGTGCTAATAGGCGGCAGTCACAAAAGAGGAGCCAGTATGGGAGTCGTACTCCGAAGACGAGACCGCCCCTCCGCCGAAACCCAAACTTCAGCACTCTACGTCAAATACAGGATCAAAGGCGAAAAAGCCAGTGAAAGCAGGACAGGGCAACATCATGTCGTTCTTTGGCAAGAAGTGAAGCCACTACGACGGGGACTACTCGTTTCCTAAGAGAACATGTATGATGTACGAGAGACGATCAGCGCAGCACTTCTCTTTGAGGTGACAATAGAACAATGATTTCGTCTAACGATTTAATTTCCGTCTCAATTCACTTTCACGTTTTCAGATGATCGTTGGGAATTGAATGCTTTCATCTGATGATTTAATATTCATCCATAAACGGTTATTGAAATCCATGCCTGCCTGGAACGCCAAATCATTATGCCATGTCTGCATGACTGAGCCTCATTCAATTATATAAGGTTCAGCACCCTCTCCAAATAGGATATGTGGTTTCCTCTTCGCTAGATCCAATATCGTCTGCGCGAAGACACTGTTGGCCCAAGCGAACCAACTCCCTGAAGCAGAGATATTAGCGGTCTTCGTCGAACTAGGTAGTAGTAAAGATGAACTTACGAGTATAATCATGAATCCGGTTCACATTGATAGACTCATGAATAAGTCCCAGTGAACTAGCTGAGAGCACCATGCCCAGACATTTAGAGATTTCCTGATCGTCGTTCGAGGTCATGGCTTGTAGTAGCAGACTCATGGGCCAAGCGTACTCGAGTCCAACATGGGGACCTCCGATTCCGTGGAAGGCTTTGCCTTCAAGGTAATAAGGATTTCCTTCTTTCGAAAGCAGCATTTTCCTTGTGTTCTGATACACCGGGTCATCTCGCGACACGAATCCCATGATAGGAAGAGCTAGTAGAGATGGGACGTTGGCATCATCCATGAGTATCTGAGATCCATACCCATCAACCTCGTACGCAAACACTCGTCCGTACTTCTTATGTTGGACCACAGCGTGATTCCAGATCCCATCTGTGATTGATTGAGCACGCTTCTCGAGGACTTGCGCCAGCTGCGCATTCTTGGCGGCTTTGAGAACTGCAGCGGTCTTCTTCAGCTCAACAGCCATTTGGGCATTGGCTGGGATGTAGAAACCCAGGATAGTGGCGTCGTCGCTTGGTCGGAATGCACTGCGTATCAACCCTGTTCCATAGTTCAGGGGATTTCCTACGCCTGTCAATGGCAGCGTTTCCGTGCCCTGGTTCGTGTTTCGTTGGAAAGTATAGGAATTTCTCTCAAACCTCCCAGTATCTGGATCAAACGTGGACTGCGATTGCTGATCCAGTACAGCCAGAACGGTATCTAGCGCTTTATACCATCTCGAAGTAAGGAAGTCCAGCGATTGAGTGTGATTGTAGAAAGTGTTGCCCAGAGCAAGGAAGTGCGCCAATGAATCCAGCTCATATTTGCACTCAAAGACAAAAGATGGCTCGTATACAGGGTGGACGGCATCTGCCTGCCCATTTTGCGTAGCTGGTAGATGGGATGCTGGTGGGGGTTGGAAGGCATTGCAGTATGGCGACTCAATGACAAATTCCGACTGAGTATTGATAGCTCCAAGAATCAAACTGAAAATTGCATCGTCCTTCTTTGCCAATGGCTGGTATTGTAGCAGTTGATTTGTAGAATCTCGAAGCCATTCTGCGTTGATATCTCCTGTCACAACGAAGCTCTGGGCTCCTTCCCATTTCCCATCGCCTGAGAGGCTGCGCTTCAGCTCTGTATGCTGTTGCTTGCCATCCACATGCCACCGGACTGTTGTGTCGAGCGTGTTTGGAAAGGCATTCTCGAATAGACGTGCCATGTCCTTGTCCACCATTCTGCTGGTCATATCTTCGATGACCTTCTCCACGAGGGGCGACGAGAACGTTCGGCAATGAGCCGAAGGTCTCTGGAACGGTAGAGCCATGAGGCCTTCTGAGAATGGTCGGCTTGTCACATATTAGCAGGATGTAGACTTGAAAAATCATTGGGATTTACTGCTTGAAAGTGGAATATTTCTTGTAATCGGGACAAGCTTTCGCATACCCGTAAGGGTCCCCTTGCTTGTAAGACTCTGGAGGAGAGGCCGTAACAGCACAAGCTCCCAGCCAGAGAGGCCATGATCGTAGACCGAAGTAATGCATTTTCGAGGGTTCAATGCAAGAAGGATGAAGGCACCGGTTAGCAAAGGTGGGTGGGCTTGGTCAAATCATGGAGAAGACGCCGTCGTCAATTGGAGGCGGTGCTTTCCCAGCTCGCCGTCCCAGTTCAAAGTCCTGCGACGGAGTCTCGTGTTAAATCGGATAATGAGGGCGTTGATGTTGGTTGGCAAGTCCAGAGTTCGCGGCTAAGTTGATGTTTCAAAGCCTCGCGGTACTCGTACGTAAGGCTGTTAAAGCTCCGCACGGAACATGCTGAAGCTTCTGCGATCCCTGTCAAGCCGCCTATAAATCCCAATCAATCATTAAACGATCTCACCTCTTCGCTAAACAGGTGTATCGAAGGCATACTCTCGACAGCGGTGCACAGAAACCCCATTTCTGAAAAGGCAAATCACTAAAAGGCTACACTTGACTGTTATTCTTCTTTACGACGGTGGATTTCTACCGCGACTACTTTCCACAGTTAGCTCACCTCACCGCAATGCAGTCACCAAATTGGTCGAAGGCAGCGTTGTATTGGTTTCCCGCGGTGGATTTGGTTACATGCGGTGAAACAATCATGTGTTGAAATGAAGAATTCGCCGCTGAGTGTCTCAAGCTCATGAGCTTCGGGCAAGCGTCACTTTTACACATGTTATCACATCGGTAATGGCTCTGGTCGAAATCTTGATTTGCTTCTTCACTGCTTGCATTCCAGTCTGTCAAATCACCAATTCGGAAAAAGAACTACCAATCTGCACCTCCCCGGACTCCCTACTGCGGAGGCGTCATATTGTATGAGCCTGCTAGTGCATTCAACATGTTGATCCCATTCACGCTTCCCCATCCAGTCACCGGGTCATAACCAGGCCCCGCTCTGAAAAAAGCATCATCCGGCGTGTTATTCGAATCGTTATCCCCGACTGTGGTATCCTTGTACACTTTCTGGATCTTATTCTGAGCTTGCAGAAGCCCAAGCTGATAGAGAGTGGGATTCAATAGCCCAAATGGCCTATTTCCAAGAGCGGCTCGAAAGGATGCGAACAGACCTGCGAACAAAGGAGCTGAGCAGCTCGTTCCAATGAAGTTGGTTGACAACCCTCCGAGGATGATGCCATTGTATCCAACCATGCCAGCGATATCAGGGACAAAACGACCTCCGGTTTTCGCAGCACCAGTCGAATCCTGATACTTCGTTATGCCGGCGGCGGTCTGGTAGTCAGGGGTTGGGAAGAGAGTGCTCATTCCACCGCCGGTAGATCCGCCGCCGGGGAATACGAATTCAGAACTTAGGTTGTTCATATCACTCCAGGAATATTCATCGAATGTGGTGCCAGCGGCCGTGAGTTGCACATTTCCCACGACGGTGCCTCCAACAGTAGTAATCCACGGATCACTCGCCGGATACCCAACGCGTTCTGCTCCCGGCTCATTGTCGTTTGAGCCCCAGTCACCTGAGATTCCGAAGAAGGAGATCCCAAGAACAGCAAGGCGTTGAAACAAGAAGCTGAATCCACTCCCGAAGAAGTGCTCGTCATACATTGTCCAGGAGCAGGAAACAATCGTTGGCAGCTTCTCGGAGCCTTGAGGGAAAGCCACTCGGTTCAAGAAGGTGGTCCAGCCTTGTTCAGTGTAGTCACTGAAATATACATTGACGGTGGCTCCTTGAGCAATGGTCGCAGCAGTCTCGATATCCTGAGTGACTTCGGCTGTAGGATTATTTGGGTTGTTTGTGTACGTCTGGGTGCCAATGGTCAAGAAAATTGGTACCACGGCTGTAGGAGGCGTTTGGAACCCGGACACTTGACCAGCGAAGTATTTGGCGATGTCGTCCGGATTATAGTTGCTATAAGGACAGCCGCCATTGAAGATACCAAGTACTTCGGAGCTGGAATTAATATTGGGAGGGAAGTTATACAGTTTAGCGATATCCGTCACAAGCAGCCTATGAGAGTTTGCGGGATCCCCACTGAAGCCTCCAGATGCAATGATGCTTCGATTGTCGAGGCCGACTACATGGGCCACTACTCCGTCAAGATGAGATGGTACGGACAATTTGCCTTCGTATCCATGGTACGTCTCAGTCGCAGGAACCCCAGCGGTCAACGACATTCCTCGAGCTTTGTAGCGCTTTACCGTCTGAGTTTCTTTTTGGTAGTATTTCATCTGAACGCCGAAGAGAGACTGGATTTGGGACGGCGTTGCCACTGCATTTACAGTACCGGCTCCAAGGTGCGTCCCGTGGACTTTGACGCCATGCTCCTGAAGTGTTGAAACGAGGGAGTCTACATCTTCAGTAGCAGAGCCATAGGTTGAAGTAACTTCTTCCGGGGTGAGGAACTTGCGTTCTTGGAGGGGTGTTTTCTGCCAAAAACTGAGATCCGGTAGTGATGTTTTTGGGCGCACGAAAACTGTGAAGCCAATCTGTTTGGCGTCTTCGACCTCTCCGACGAGCTGAGATTCTGGGGAATGCGGGCGAGCACTTGTGTGAAGAGGTACTTTGTTTGTTGAAGCCATTCCGTGATGATGAAATGGGTTTAAGTAGAGCTGATGAGGAAATTAAAACTTAGGAAAAAGAGAACGCGGGATAAATATGTATTTTGATTATTAGGGACGCTCACATGTTCGAGAGGAGTTTCTCAGCCAGCCATCAGAAGCAGGTGCAGAGGCAGCCTGGAAGGAAATAAGCCATCTGGAACTTTGTGCAACTAAGAACATGCCAAAGGGTTGAAGGTTGCAACTACCATTGTAGGTGCCTCGAACCTAATCGCTCCAGAAGCGAGCAGCTGGGAAGGCGCATCGGTTTGCTGTTGCATGAAATCACCACAAATAAACGCCACGACACATACTCCTGCAAGAAGGCGCGCAGCACACTTTCTGTACTCCATTGGATGGCCATCTTTCATCGTGAATTAAGACTGCATGTATATGCACTCCAGGCACTGGCTGGGTAATTCCCGATCTCGTGCTTCGAGATGCAGTTCTCGCCAAGCATGCTCCTAAAAGCTGATGGGCGCTGACTGGTGCTTTTTTTCCCCCAGCTGAAGCTCTGGCTTGATGACCTTAGCTCATCTGAAACTTAGCTGAACAAATGCCTCATGTCAGAAGCACAGCGACGGATCTGTGCCTAGTGGCGTACGTCCAAGATTCGAGTGTAAGATCAGCTGAGAGACTTCCTTCAATTAGATTTTTTTGGTAGTTGTTCCAATGAATCCGGAAAGCTCTTGAGAAGACAAATTTCCTCGTTTGTCTGCGGTCAGGTCGTCAAGTCTTAACCCCTTCCAACACCCATTTTACCTCATTTGCTATGAGTTTCGGCTGCACAACTTGCATGTTATGCGTTCTTGCTTTGCCCTCGGCGTAGACGAATCTGCTCTGGCTTGAAAGCTTGAGATGTTCTCTCTGTCCTACTTCATCAACTTCGCTCATGTCTTCCAACCTCTTCCTCAACTCCTCCCTCGCTTTTTCGGTACCATTTTTATGCTCGACACCCCACTCGTAAACTTTCCTGAAGTCTACGCTCTCATTCCCAAAAATTACACTCAGTCTTCCGTCGCTAAGTGGCTGCTTCCCCTTTATCTGTTCATTTACTAACTCCGACCTTGGTTTCATCAAACTCTCCTCCTCCTGCACCGCTTCGTCCTGTCTTTCATCTCTTTTGAGCTCAGCCCATTCCTCATCGCTCAGAACTCTATTCCTCTCCGGTCTTACGACCCCTAGGTAAGTTATATCACCCAACAGTGTTGGCTAGGAACCAGGAAGCTTTGTTCTCTCCACGGCACTATCCACAATCACCATACCCTTCACCTTCTCCTTCCCATGCGTGCATAGCAACGCTCTCACCAGGACCCCACCATAAGAATGTCCTACTAAAATCCATAGAGGTTCATTTCCGGCTAGTTTCAACATTTCAGTCAGATCTTCACAGCGCTTCTTTGCTGTTAAAGGCCGTGCGGATTCCGATAGCGGGCTTGAGCCAATAGAGGACTTACTGTTTGCATATCCAGCCCGATCATAACTGTGCACCCGCGCAAATTGAGATATGAGACGCTGTACAGCTACCCACTCGCTGCTATATCCACCTAGTCCCGCCTCGATAACGGCCGGTTCAGAAGTGCGAGGTGGACCAGAGGCACGAAGGAAGAGAGAATGTTGACCGATGGACACGAGACCAGATTTGATGTCGTGAGTCCAAGAATTTGAAATTTCTGATGGAGACATTTCTCAGCATTAGAGCATTCGAAATGAGAGTGTTGATGAGAAGTAGACTCGCAGAAGTGCCCCTTGCTGTCCTCCGCTGTCGAGATCGTCAGGATTGTTGCTTAGTCATCGAGTGGATATTATCACTTGCGAGGCATAGTGAAAACTCTTGTCTGTATTATAGAATATTTATCCCATCATCAATTGACCCATTCTGACGTCAATTCATCTATTCTGCATGCCATTTAATCTTACCGCTGCCAGTAATCGTAACATCCACGATGCGGGGTTCGAAGATGACGTCGAGGCATTGAGGGAGCTTATATTCAAAGCATGCCCGTGTGAATTTAACCTACAATAATATCTGCACACATATCTGAACGAAATTCATAACCTCTTTCTCACGACTATGCAGTTTTCCGCAAATCAAGTCCTCGATCTCGTTGATCGTATTTCTCGGCCCTCACCATCACCGCCTCGAAACCGCACTAGTTCAAGGGTACTCAATTCCTCTTTACACTTCGTTTTTGCACTGCTTATGCCCAGGCATCTTTACAGGTGAACAGATACGAAGTGGCCATTGAGGATTGTTAGGGAGGATTACTCATCTGCTGAAATACGAAGGTAGGCTGGCAGAACCTCTCATCGCGCTCTCGCTCCGCGATGTGCTCACCGTGCACTTTGTTTCCTGCCTTCTCATATATGTTCACGGCCATGGCGTCTTCATTCCCCTTTCGTTCTAACTGAATTTCACATTTCTACCTCCGCCCACAAATCGACATCACGATGGCTGTCCCACTAAGACCTCCCTTCGACCCTGAATGAGAGGAAATCCTCAAGCTCATCCCCCCTGAACCACCGCTCACGCAGGAAAGTCTCAACAGACGGCGTAAAGAACTTGCACCTCTGTGTGATCCCGCAGCAATGTTTACTGATCCCGACATTGCCCATGAGGAAATCACGATTCCAGGACCTGCCGGGAAGATTGAGCTGTCGATCGTCCGGTTCAAGCAGTCAGCAGGTGGCGCTCGCCCTGGCATCTATATGATCCATGGCGGCGGAATGATTGTTGGTACAAGGCACTTCTTCATCAATTCGACATTTGAAATGATCAAGCAATTGGATGCTGTTCTTGTTTCGGTGGAGTACAGACTCGCACCTGAGCACCCGGCTCCCGCACAGGTAGACGATTGTTACGCAGGCCTCAAGTGGATGGCTGAGCACGCATCAAAGTTAGGTGTTGACCTCGAGAAGATCATGATTGCAGGTGGTTCAGCCGGTGCTGGGCTCGCTGCTGGAGTTACTCTGATGGCTCGAGACCAGAAATCCCCAAAATTGTTTGCACAGTTCCTTCTCTACCCGATGTTGGATGATCGAAGTAATTCAGTCTCCTGTCAACAGTACATGACAGATGGGACTTGGACAGGAAAGATAAATATCGAGTGTTGGGATGTCACAATCCCTGGAAAACGAGCCGCGGACGACGTCAGTTATTACGTTGCTCCGTCTCGAGCAACCAACTTGTCGGGCCTGCCCAGAACTTACATTGAATGTGGTGCTTGTGAGCCGTATAGAGACGAGAATGTTGCATACGCGTCGAAGTTGTGGGAGTGTGGGGTCGATGCCGAGTTGCATATCTGGTAAGTTTCTCATACTCGTACTTGGTGTCTGCAATGCTGACCTACCAAAAAGGCCAGGAACGTGGCATGGGGCAAGCTCTCTTCTATTCTTGAAGTTGTCCAGATTCTAACATGTGACTAGTTCGACTTTTTTGCACCCGAAACAAAGATTTCTGCTGCTGCTCAAGAAATGAGAGCGAATTGGTTGAAGCGTACCTTCGGAGGTGTATAAATCATGCTCCTTCGGGTTTAGTTTTCTGAATTCTAAGCATGATGTCCAAAACTTTCTTACTAAGCTAGAATAGTACTATGTAGATGTTCGTACCACCATATTCACCTCGAAATATGCCCCAACTTCTCCCAGTCAAGCCAATGCTGACAGTTTTCAAATCCTAATCTCGCACTCCAAACCTTCTGATCAATCATTGAGGTGCTCATACTCTTAAGATGCTCATGTTCTTGAGGTGCTCACGTCTTCACTGAGTTGTTCATGTCTTCTGAGCTGTTCACATAATTGAGAAATTCTCAGGCACATGTAGATCGCTGCCGTCATCACTCACCGTTCGCCGAACTTGTTATCTGCATTTTCAGAACTCAATACGTAAGATATCCACATACGTGAGGTACTGATTTGTCTCAAACGAGTTTGTTTTCTCAGTGTTGCCGCTATTTTAAGCACGGAATGGCAAATATTGACTACATTCCAGTGCGTTTTCACTTGCGCGGAGCAGTGCATCTCCATGCGGTTTCCTTCAGTAACATGCAATAACATTTTCTCTCGTATGGCTGTGAGTCGAATTTTGGAGTAACACTCCAAATCTCACCCCGTCAAACAACACGCCAATGGCGGCACAACCGCAAAGCCCGCTCAAAACGAGACTCGGAAAGGTATATTCACATTTCGTCGGCAAAATAGATGGCCTGGACCATAAGCCCATTGCTACCGCTATACCCTACAAGAGTGGACTCACCCCGTTCTTTATCAGAATATTAGGACGAAGGCGGAGCTTGACGAGTACAACAGGATCGGGGACTACCAGAGACAATGATTCGCGGGATTTACGGCATCTGAGTTGTATCTCCAAGAAGCTTTGCTTTTTTCAACGCAGCAACAGGAGCTGAAGCTCTTGAAGGTGTTCCTCCGCATCCCACCCTCGAAAAAGAGAAATGGCAAACCCCTCTACCCAAGCACTTGGCACTTTATCCTTTGGGAATCGGTCGAGACGGATATTTGACGGTACATGTTCTTCTGTTATTGGAAGACCTGTCTGACTTTTGCTCGGGTAGACAACCCTACAGTGTGGGAAGCAATTCTGCCGGCGCTCAGAATGGCCAGCTTGCTACTACAAAAGGCTCAAACATGGCCATGGTGGGATGCACTGCTGTGTGGCCCGATCTCTCAAATTCGGGACGATGAGATCCCAAATGATTAGGAAAAAAGGAAAAAGTTATTCAGGTTCAGTCAAAGAAACCCTACTCAACAAAATTCTACCGATATCCAAAATCAATTCTGCGATATTAGCGATTGGATCAGGTTCAGCTTTGCCAGTGGTCATATAGATAGGAATATCCTTCGGACGAGTATGATCTTCATGGATTCACCGGGCTGTCGCTGTTGAATGGGAGTATGACAACGTGTTGGATCAGTTTGGAGATCGTAGAGCCGCTTCTCAACCATAAGATAATCGTTGCCGAAAGACATATTTGTCGCTGGCAACCAGCAAAGGTCATCATTCACGAGTTTGTTGTAAGAATAATTTCCCTGTCTGAAACTTGTTCTACTAACTTCACTAGCATGTATTATGGATCGAATGCGGTGGCGGAAGGTTGTCTGAGACTGGGATTCCCGTCCCCGGCAACTACGCATGGAGCGCTGAGCCTTATTTCGAAGATGAAATACATTCAGAATTGTAACGAAGAGATTCAATGGCAACGCTGTTCATAAGCTGACTAGTTTCAGGGGACACTCAATGGAGAATGCTGTGAGTCATGTATGAAATTGACATTTGATCAACGCTCAATTGCAAACAGCCGTTTGGTGGGACACGACACAAGATCAATGGTGAATTTTTTAGGGTACAGATTCGCTTCCTACGGGTGGAATATTTAGGTGAGCGCAATCAGTGTTGTGTTTTGACGTCGAATACTGAGATCAAAAGACGAGAGGGCTGGATCAGAGAGACTACACAGAGTTATGGTAGCATGCTAATTCTTCTTGATCCAGCTACTACTACCGCACCCGCGTATTATGATATTATTTGGTATCCAGTTCCCACGGACTACTATTTGCATATGCACATTGAAGAATTTCACACTGCCTATGTCACAAAGCGAGTTTACCATTCCACATCCAATTATGCGTTTTCGTACTCGTTAACAATGACAGCTTTGGCTCAACGAGTAGTGGATGAAACCACTCACCTATAGGACGAGGTACAGGAAAGGCGCGAACGATCCTTACCCCCGTTCCGTGTTTCCGTCGGTCAACACAACGACATCCCGCTGAGCAAAGCCATGCCGAGAGATGTCGAAATAGCTGCCCGGTTCGAGAACGAGTCGACGCCAGCAACAGAGACATATTCTAATGGTAATGGCCTCGCCTGCAGCAGAACGTCAGGCTTCACAAAGATTCTAGAGCCACTGTACCACCTGCTGGTACCAACCCCAATGACCCATTGCAAAATCAAACTTGATATCAAGAGCCGGAGTTCCTGCCACCATGTCCTCGATTCTCGGAAATTCGTGATTACTTGTTTCGGAATCGATTAAGTTTAGCACTTGATTCTTTATACTTTTCTATCCCAGAACACGTACTCTGGCATACATCATCAGAAATGGATCCATCAACCTGGATGCAAGTGAGTGGCGAGGCTTTTCTTAGAATGCAACCGACAGAAGATTCTCTTCAGTGAGTAGCTCAACTTTCCCCAAGAGAAAATGTGCTGTATTAACATCAACAGCTTTCGCAAACGATGGAGACCGCCGACTCCGACCCTTTTAATGGTGACAAGAAATTATGCAGGATAGCCCACTACTCCGCTCCCACCACGAACCCCAATGCCGGAAAGCCTCGTCCCTCAATACACTCAATGCGTGTCGACCTTCAAGCGGGTTTTGAAGCATCCGGATTTGAGCCTACGAGAATTGCTCTTTGGAACTGATCCGAATGAGTACCCTGATCTAGACAAGGAGATTGCACGGGACCATATAAATTGTTGGCTCAACGAGCTAAGAGGTGCCGGAGACCCTGATGTGATGCCTGATCTTGATCCTGTTACCTTTGATATTTGCGTCGATAGTTGTGACAAGCAGAGTTCCTTAATTGGGTACGGGACTTCGAGTTCTAGAATGTTTCTAATGAGTATAGTTTTGGTCCACCCGGAATTGTGAGACTGCGACAGATGGGGTGGTGATTAGGTTTCGGAATCGGATATATCTACCCAAAGTATGAGCCCTGATTTTTGTGAGAGTGAGATTAACATAGAGGAAGGTAGAAAAGTCGAATCTATGAAACATGTACTAGATACCAACGTCGGTATTTGCAAGCGAAAACTATCTAGGGGCGTGACAAATGCATGCCATCACACCACCAGCACCTTTCATGTCACAGGGCCGGATTTTCTTCAGCACTCCTTTCTGCTAGCCTTTGAATTTCGTGCTGTTCCGCCGACTCGGTAAGCAGTACCTTCATCCACCAACTCTTTTTCTGCTGGAACCCCAGACGATAGGCAATCGTACTGTGTCAGACCACTACCTCAGAGTAGAGCGATGCGGGATCTCTCACGTCCTATCATATGCCATGGGTCGTTCTGAAGGAGGGTTCAGTCTTCAAGATGCATTGATCTGCCTCTGGAATTTATTTGATGGTCGAGTAAAGCTTTCCTTCACGAAGGTTCCATCTTGGGCATGCAATTCTGCTGTTACTCGGGGACTGGGCCCAATTCAGTCAAAATGTCCCCAAGTGGGTTCCCCCGACTAGATGGCACCTTCTCCCATGAACTATCTCGTCTTCGTTGAAGAAGATAAGACGGAGCGGGCCGTCTTCTACCTGCCAAGTACGTAAAAGTTTCATCCAATATATGACTTTCCATGGTGTACGGTAGAGGCCTCGGAGACTTTCAACCTCGTTTATGTCAGGCTCCAGCGTTGTGGAAGTGTCACCATCGTGATCGTACTCATTTGGACTGCTGTGGTTTGAGGAGACGAGCATATTTTGCACTTTGGAGGCGACTGATTAATCATATGAGGTCTTTGATAGAAAAGTGGTATTCACTTGATCGGTCCTGGCCACAGTCAAGACATGTGTCCCGGGAAGGCCTTCTCGACATGTTTGAGAGCGGGGATCACAGGCGAGTCGTCTATCGATGATGGCCTGAAACACTGTTCTGTCAGAGGAGCTGTGGACGAGCGGCTTCGCTCTTGACCTCCTGACTCTACCAAAGTAGAGCATGGCTTGCGGGTAGTCCTGCTTTCAGCTAGCTATCTGCAATTCGCAGCGGCTAAAGGAAGACCAGCGTTGGTATGCCATACCCGAAATTCACAATTTTGGGCTGCATATGCAACAACGATGAGCACTTTGGGCAACTCAATGCAGCCTTAACGGCCGGCTCTCACTCTAAAGCTCTAAACCACGGCACGCTTGCAGTAGCTTGCAGCAACTCACACCTCCACATATAAGACACTGCGGAAGTTGCGGAAGAGAACGACATCGCGCGGCCCCAATGATTTACAGCTCAAGGTCAAGGCACGCCTGGCCTGTTTCTGGAGCGCCTCATGGACGCTAGCCCAACACCTCGCCAACCACAATTGGCGCTGACAGCCCCCATTTCTCGTTTGCGTCAATTCAACCCCAAACTTCTGTCTCTGCGATAACGAAATGCAACCTCTTAAAAAGCCACCCGAGTTATCTAGTCACAGATGCAGCATCGACCAGACATCTGCCCAATCCAGTCTTGCGTCTGGCTGCCACCCGAGTTACCCAGTCACAGATGCAGCATCGACCAGAAATCTGCCCAATTTAGTCTTGCGTCTGGCCGCCACCCGCAACTAAGTCTGGGGCCGAACTTCTCTAACGAACCGCAGCCCAACGCATGGGGTACAGTATCCATTCACAAGCATGTTCGTCCCATCTACCAGGTTGGATTCAAGCCTCGAGAAACCAGTGCCGCTCGCCCCCAAAAGGAATTAAATCCAGAGCCTGGCCTGACCCGATGACGTGAGAATATGCTGACACTCGGATTCGCTGCCAGAGACAACAGAGAGGCACAGCTGCGGACATTTCCTGTGAGAAGAGCATTTGAAAATTCTATGGTACTGTGAGATTGGTCGAGACTCAGATATAATGCTCATGCTCTGCCAGTTGAGAATTTTCACAGTGGTTTGGCTCTGCGCTTTCATTCCTCCAAGTCTGCATCTGCGCAATGACTGAAATCCCAATGCATTCCCAATCCAATGTTCCACAGTCCCAGACGCGGGCTCAAGGTGAGAAAGTCCAGGTAAATATTCAATCCAGAAAGGCAAGTTCAGTGCTAAATATCTCCACAGATTGCCTGCCACGGGGACAACTGCGCCCACATCCAAGTTATTGTCTGTTCATGCAACTCATCACCTCTCCGCTTCAATCACCATTCCGGAGGAAAGACATACACCACGTCCCTGCCTTCTCTGAACCATCTGCAAGACTTCATCTCGAACCTCAGCCAACCTTACGACGCGGCCCAACTGCCACTCGCTGCACAAGACTCCTCACTAAAGCAGTTGAGCGAAGCCTGCTACTGCCTCCAGAATCTCAACCTGCTGTCCAGAAGCACCAAATATCTCAAGAACCCCTTGCTGTTGTTTGAGCTGGCAACTAGAGGAAGAGTGCATGCTCAGAGCTTGTGGAGTTTCCAGCTACTGTTTAATATTACTTGTGTTATCCTGTGGTTGGTTATGAGGAGGGTGTTGGATGTCTTTGGAATTCATCTAAGGCCTGATCCATTCGCTCCTCCTCCGCCTCACTCTCGCCGTCGTGCTGTCCAAGCGGCTAAGATGACGCAGACTGATGCGAATGGAGATGAGATCTTTCCAGATCCGCCTGAGTATATATTGGTGCCAAGTAGTAGCTAGCTGCATATTTATTTATTTAATTTTTAATTTTTTTTTTAATAGATTGGAATCTCTAAGACCTTCGTGTTTTGTACGGAGTTATTGGAGTTGGGAAGGCTGATCTGAGTTGAGACGAGGAGGGAAATTGGAAATAGATTCTCGTTTTCGTCTTGCGAAGTTTGTTGGAGATACTTTCCTTTTTTCGTTATAGGATCGATTTATGATGCCTTTTCATTGTCCAAAATACTTGTAAACGCTGGAGTATTGATCGGTGTGACTCTAAATTGGGCGTTGCTTTCTAGAACTCCCTCCGCTCAATGTTCTGCTCGCTGTCAGTCGCTGTTATTCTTCTTCTGAGGATTCATGGCGATGCCTTCTCGTCTCGATTAAACCATCTTGATGCCATTCTCGATTCTCGTGGATGGTAAATGTCACCGGCAGTTCCTACCTCACCGTCCGCTTACCCGAACGCGTATTCTTCGCGGCCAATTCTCCTGCCGTACTTGGTAATTCGGTCGGCGAGATCCTCATATCCACTCGGCATGGCTCCATCTACTACTACCACCTTGAGGCTGACGATCATCACCGTTCTTTCCCTTCACAGCATGACAGCGGCGATCGTGACGTGTGTCAAAACCTTTGTTTCTTTGTGTTTCAAGGTTTCTACCGCGCAGACTACCGTTTGCACAGTCGGAACCAGGTGATTGGGCCTTCGATGCCGGCCCGCACCCCCTGCCATTTTCGGCAACTCAAAAGTTGGTGGGGGCGGGGTGTCGTCAATGGCTTCATTTTCGCAGCATTCGGCCATTATGTGATAGGCTGCTCACCATTATCATAGGCTTGATAGGCGACCATTGCGGCCGCGGTTTTCTCATCACATACTGCCAACCTATGTGTGATGCCGGCCAGGACTGTGAATGGAGAAAAGAATCCCTGATTTCTTGGAATGCGGGGAATGGTGGAGCACGGTGGTAAGCCCCCACCCAGACTTGGCACCACTTTTGTAGGATTTCATAAAGTTTGAAAACCTCTGCGATATTTTAATTTCGTTACTACCTCTACTTTCCTGGTTTACATATGATACGACGCAGCGCTCTGAACGAAGAGTAATCGAAAATGGCAACCCTGCGTGAAAACCCCGACTCTGACTCCCCGGTCTCAGAGATAAAGACTTCCGAAATCCTGGATGAAGGCATCTCACCTTCAAATGAGAAGGACCATGTTAGGCCTGGACACCCTGTTCACGATACGAAGCACCATGATCCGAACTGGGATGGGAACGATGTCGACTTCAGCAATGTTGACGAGAAGGCGGTATTGAGAAAGATGGACTTGCGTCTTCTGCCTATGCTGGCTTTGCTATACCTGCTCAGCTTCTTGGATAGAGGCAATATTGGAAATGCGAAGATTGAGGGTCTGGCGGAGACGCTGCACATGAGTGGACCCGAGTACAATTGGTGCTTGACTGTGTTCTTCTTCACGTAGGTTTTATTTCTCTGCCCTTGGTTACCCAGGTACTAATTATTAAACAGCTACTGCGCATTCGAAGTCCCGAGTAACTTGATGTGAGTGTTTGCTTCTGTTTTGCCATAAGCAAGATGCCGACAAAATTTGTTTAGGTTGAAGAAACTTCGTCCTTCAGTTTGGATCCCTACCATCATGGTCGCTTGGGGCGTCGTTATGACATTGATGGGCATTGTGCAAAACTACCACGGCCTCCTCATTGCGAGACTATTCCTCGGCGTCGCTGAAGCTGGTTTATTCCCTGGCGTGGCTTATTATATCACTATGTGGTATTGCCGCCACGAGGGACAGCTCCGACAAGCCTTGTTCTTCAGCGCTGCCAGTATTGCAGGTGCTTTCTCGGGTCTGCTGGCTTTTGCTATTGCCAAGATGAATGGCGTTGGAGGCTTGGAAGGTTGGAGATGGATGTGAGTCTTTTTGACTCTTAAAATCTTTCAAAAGGATATGCTGATATTTGCAGCTTCCTTCTCGAAGGTATCGTCACAGTGTTAGTGGCCATCGTGGCATTCTTCGTCCTCCACGACTTCCCAGATACTGCGTCGTTCCTCACAGTCGAAGAGCGGGCTTGGGTTGTTCACAGACTCAAGTATCAGGGCTCAGAAGGATCTGGAAAAATGGTTGCTGAGACTGAAGGATTCCGTTGGAAGCATGTTAAGGATGCTTTCAGTGATTGGCAGATTGTGGTTGGACTTTGGGCAAGTTTCACTTGAAGCCTTGTTAACTTGTGCATGGAGACTGACAAGTTATCTCAGATGTATTGGGGAATCGTCTGTCCCCTCTACGGCATCTCTCTCTTCCTCCCCACCATCATCAATGAACTCGGCTACGTCTCCTCAACCGCCCAGCTCCTCACAGTTCCTATCTACATCACCGCCGCATGCCTGACAATTGCCACGGCCTACTACTCTGACAAATCTAAAGTCGGTCGAGCTCCGTTTGTTTTCGTCCCCATGTGCGCGATCCTCATCGGATTTATCATCGCCATTGCGGGCTCCGCCAATGGCCATGTCCCAGGCGTCGTCTATGCCGGCGTCTTCATTGCGACCTGCGGCATCTACCCCGCGTTCCCTGGCAACATCACCTGGCTGTCCAATAATCTGGCAGGCAGCTACAAGCGCTCAGCCGGCATGGCTGTACACATTGGTGCTGGGAACTTGGCCGGTGCGATGGCATCAAACTTTTACCGCGCAGCGGACAAGCCAAAATACATTCTGGGCCACTCATTGGAGATCGGCTTTGTGAGCGTCGGCTTGATCGCGGTGATTGTACTCAGAACAGGATACAAGAAGATCAATGAGAAGAGAGATAGGGAGGGTAATGAGCATGGATACAGTCTGAAGGAAATGAGTGAGATGGGAGACAGAGCGCCGACTTTTAGGTACATGCTATGAGTGGCTTCCACTTTCTCCTCGAAGCGAGAAGGGGATTCGGATAACTCGCAGGCAAGCGACCAATTCACTCAAGGGTACCCTCAAATGAAAGAACTTTTCGACTCAAAGATCCGTGAAATTAAAGTCTTCTATTTTTCACTTCTGAATAATTGGCTGGCCAGTGTGTTCTTCATTTCACATACCTCCTCCAATCATGCTCCTCCTTAAATCCCAGCACCTCTCTAATCTTCCTATTACTCAGTGGCGCCTCCTTCTCGCCCATTTCTCGCCACATCTTAGTCCCCGGACACTCTTTCTCCAAGAACTGCTTCGTACTCATCCCCTCCTTAATCGTAATCGTATCATTCGTCGCATTGAACACCTGGAAGCCAAGCCCGCTCTTCTTAATAGCCAAATCACAGATCTGGCCCAAGTCTCTCGCATCGATATACGACCACGCATTCCTCTTCCTGCAAGGAGGATCATTCAAGTACGCAGGGAAATCCTTCTCATACTCGTGCGGCTCAATCACATTACCAATCCTGAACGCATAAATATCATTCTGGAACCTACGAGAGAAAGTGCGAGCAGTCTTCTCTCCACAAATCTTGCTCAAAGCGTAAGAATCCTCAGGATCAACATCGTAGTCTTCTTCTAAGGGGAAAGAGTGGTAGTCGGCATCGCCTTGCGCGAAACAGACGCCGTAGGTGGTTTCGCTGGAGGCGATGAGGATCTTTTTGACGCCGAGCTTGCAGGCGGCTTCGATTACGTTGTAGGTGCTGCGGACGTTGGCTTGGAAGAGCTCGGAGTCGGGCACGAGCATGTTGCGGGCGTAGGCAGCGAAGTGGATCACGACGTCAGGTGCACTAGGGACTGGGCCTTCGTTGTAGCCAGACATGTTGAAATGGGCTGTGAGAGCATTGAAAACTTGCCCTGAGTCTGTGAGGTCGGTCTTCAGGGTATAGACATCGGCCTTTGGGTCTGGGAATGGGACGAGGTCTAGGTTCAGGACTTTGTGGCCTTTGCTGAGAAGGTATGGGATAACGTGACGTCCGGCTTTGCCACTTCCTCCTGTGAAGACCTGGAAGAGTAATCAGCCTCTGATCGCAGGCTTGAAGGTGTAAAACCTTGGCCTTACAATTCGCTTTCCACCCTCGACGGTAGGAATAGTGTTGTTCTTGGTCGACATCTTGGCAATTCGCTCTGTATCACTTCTCGGTCTATCGGGAAATCGGATTGAAATTGTTCCAGGGCTAAGCCTTTTATAAAGTTGGATGGGTTTTGCCCGATGTCGGTTGTTAAAAGGTCGGTGACATTCACTGATTTGTGATTACGTCAATACCATTCAGGGGCGTTGATCTCGGGGCATCTCCCTCCGAAGCATCGAAGCGAGCCCCTGAATTGAGGGACAAAGACCTCGCTCTAGGTCGGAACGCTACATCCTCCCTGAGCAAGTCGATAGATACAGTTTAGAGAACTCTTGGAAGGTAGTTGATGGATATGACGAAAAATTGCTACTTAGTTCGTGGACACATAAATGCTAGCAAAAGTCGAGTCGAACCTAGTGTTTGACCCAAGACATTTTGACGCCTAAGATAATTTTTGTGACCTGAACACACGGGCGGAAAGTCTGTCTACGACTGTAGATTTGAAGGTTTTTGTTGGGCGATCTTAGATGTTATCAGGATTCTTATAAATTGAGAATTTATCCCATTACTACTTACATACCAATACACCTATCGTCTCAGTGAAATCTTATATTGATGAAATGTCTCGAGGTCTGCATCAATCCAGACACAAGGCTTGCCTCATCGCCTGTTCAAGCTTGGCCCGAGAATCAGAGGGCGGTACCCTCTCACGCCATACCACAAAATCATCTGGCCGCACAAGTATAGCACCTCGGGAGGAGATTCCAGCAGCGGATTCGAACCCACCCTTTGGAGCAACAAGTTCGCCTTCTGGTCCTGCACAGTATGCTGCAATGTCAAAGCCCAGAGTAGAAGATACTTTCTTCGCTGCGTCCAACCAAAATGCACCATCTGCTCCAGCCAGTAATACAAAGCTCCTCCCGCACAAATCGAGAGTTGAGATTCGTTTCCCCTGATGCTGAACCCATACGTGCGGTACCCTCCTTCCAGGCCTTCCATCAATTGACAATAACAGACTCGGCAAAGTCCACGGCCTCCAGGTCACTCCTCCAAGCGGAGAAGTAGCTTCCTCGCAAATCGCCTGACTCGTATAACAATACCCGTGTCCTGACAATATTGGAATTCTTCTCAACACCGACCTCGCAGTCTTCAAATTCCACTTCGTAGAGATCATTCCTCTCTCATCCGCTGCACTCGCTGAAATCTCCGCAGCCTCCCGTCCCACTGGGATTCGTTCCACATCATAAGTCTCCAATAGGGCCTTGCTTGCATGTCCTTTCAGTACCGCAGCGAGTTTCCAGGCAAGGTTATAAGCGTCTGCATTACCTGAATTTGCTCCTTGTCCTGCCCATGGCGGCATTTGATGCGCTGCATCGCCTGCAATGAAGATACGCCCATATTGCAACCGCTCTGCGATTCGTACAGATGGTTCCCACGGGAGAATACTCTTGATATCAATCTCAATTTTCGGCATACCTAGTGCGAGGCGCAGCAGCTTTTCGCATTTCTCTGGTGGGAAATCTGAGGCTTTCTCTCCTTTCAAGGGGTCGTATAACATATGGAAAACCCAGCGGTCACTGTTGTTGATTGATGCAAAATTGCCGCATACCTCGGGACGGTCGATCGTACAGAGAGAAAACTCGCGGTGGTCAACGAAAGATTTGAGGTCGGCGTGGAAGAGAATGTTGATCATATGGCCCATTTCCCCTTGGCCGGTCGTGGGAACGTTGAGTTGAGTGCGGATCGGACTCTTCGCTCCATCAGCGGCAATGAGATACTCTGCACGAACGGTCGAGGTGACACCGCTCTCCCGGCTCTTCAAGGTAGCTGTAACATTGTCGCTATTTTGCTCAACTCCGACACATTCTGTATAGAACCTCACTTCGATCCCGCGTTTCCTCGCAGCATCTGCTAGGACCGGCTCAACCATATCCTGAGTGACAAACGCTCCAGTCACTGGACTTATTGGTGCAAATAAACCAGTAAAGGGAAATTTCCTAACACCTTTCGTCCGTGGTTTCGGATCAATGACTTCCTTGAGTGAATGTCCAGCGTAGATGCCCATGGTGGGTGACATTGAAGCACCGGCTTCGCGAACGAGCTCATCGAGTCCGAGATGACGAAAAACCTCCATGGTTCGTGCGTTGACACTTCGGGCCCGTGGATGGATTGATGTCCCCGAATGGCGCTCTATGACAATAGATTTGATGCCGTGGTGTGAGAGGCAGAGAGACGCAGAGAGGCCCACGATGCCGCCTCCTATGATGAGGACGGGAACTTGAGTTTGGGGGACCATGGCGTGGTATTTGGTGTAAATGATGGAATTTGTGAGGGGGAAAATCGCTGGATATCTCAGCTCTCTGAGGATTATTCTCATTCTTATCTATCCCTCTGGGAGAGACTTTGCTGGTGTTGACATATCGATATGCTGACGTTGTCACCGTGCAGGTGTCAAACAGTCAACACAAGTAGTCTGCCTACTCAAAATCAGATAAGGTCCATGAAATCGCATTAATCAATTGGTCAGATTACCTAGAAGCCTCACGGTCACTGTTGCGAAATACATGAAGACATCAGCGAAGCTTTGCCAAGGAAGACAAGAGTTCCCGCCTAGAACTACAGATGTTCCCGCCCGCGTGCCTAGGAAGATAGAAGTTTCCGACTCGTAACCGAAGTCCCGCACTAAGACACGTCCCGCTAAAACACATTAGACGCGTTATCACCACCACCACAAAATACGCGAAAACTACGCTAAACCTAAAGAAATTAATAATATAGTTTTTATAATTTAAAGAGGGGAGTTTGCTTATTACGACCCTGTAGTTAAAAAGTATGAGCGTGACTACAATGCGCTATTTAGGCGTATACACGGTCTTATTAAGTGTTACGCCGCATGCTGCGTTGCAGCCTTAGGCAGCCATATGAGGCATCATCATGTATTTAGCCTCAGACAGAGCTTCTAGACAATACAAGCTCTTCTCACCACATCATCTTGACCCCTTGATCTCACACTAAGTTTAAGAAGGAGGCTAATGTCAGGGCAGCGGTTTGAGCTCTGCCCAGACTCCCCGCTATATCACGTAATGCATCATCCGGCTATATAGTAAGCGCTTCTCCCCCTCCTTCAGTCTCTAGCTTTAGATCTTTATATAATAGGCATTCGTTCAATTGAGGTTTTACCCTTTTGCCCGCGCTTTCACACGGGATATGCTTTGGTGGGGGACTTCGGTTAAGACATTAACCAGGATTCGCGCCAAGGATCAACTCAGTAAATAATTCGCTACCTATCCATCAATAACTTCAATATCTTCGATGCAGAAATGTAAACGATAAAAAGTTATATAATTACGGTAAGAAACTCGATTTTTGTTTTGAAAATCTCCCAAGGGAGCGAGTCCTCCCATCCAACAAACCTCTTCTAGATTTGGTCCTCTCTGTCTGACAGAAACGTCTAGAGTGAATCCTTGACCCCATAAGTCTCCAGAATCCTCTTCCCAATTGCCTCGCCTGATAAATACGCCCCCGCCACAGTCCCCAACTCCTTAAATGGCGCCGTATGCTCACCCGCAAACCAGAGCCTCCTCTCCGGCACACCATGTCTCATAGCCGCCACATCTCCATCTGCATCTTTGATTGGGATCTGGAAATTGCAGTAACTTCCATATCCACTCAACTCATCCTTCTGCCACTCAGTTGACAGAAAAGCTTTCGGTTTGCAAGCTATATTCCCCTCTGAGAAATGTGGAAGCAACGAGTAATAGGGTTTGAAGAACTCATCAAGGAGACGGTAATGTTCGGAGTCGGATTTGCCGTGGACGAGAGTGGTGATATATTCAGAGCAGTCGCCATACAAATAGAAGAGGATTGTTGGTTTGCGGTTTTCTGGTGAGAATGAAGCGAGATTCCAGATCTCTTGGGGCCAGCGGTTGGGGTTTGTTGAGAGAGCGTAATTTGGTGAGAGCCAGTTTGTGTAGCCTGGAAAGGTGTCCTCGGCTGCTACTTGCTCTTCGGGTGGCAGCGAGCTATCTTTCTGGACGGGAGCTGGATCTAGCCAAAAGGCTTCTGGGAAAGTAATATAGACCTGAATTTTCAGCAGAAGTCGTGCGCGGGAACGGAGCCCTTACTTTCTCAAGATGTCCAACCGAGACGTTGTCAATTCCTGCTACCATCCTCGCTGGTAAAGCAGGTCTGAAAGCATCTTTGTGGCGTTTCAGCCATCCGAGAGGGAAAGTCAAGAGCACTTCATCGAAAGATAAAAACTCTCCCTTCTCAGTCTTCAAGGTAACTTGGCTACCTTCCCCTTCTCTTGCTGCAGAATGGATCTCGATCACTCTCTCTTGAAGTCTGATCGTTGCCTTCTCAACTGGCACCCTCGCTAGCTCGGCCAGTATTTTCTTGTAGTTAGTCTCGACGAATGTCTCTTCTTCATACCTCATTAGCACTGGACAAACCTGACAGTGAGACACTTACCTCCTCCACAGCACTCCTCCATCCAAGAAAATCTCAAACTCTGCCTCCAAACTGGGTCACCAATATACGCACCCCACATCTCCGACATCTGGACTAGCAGCTCCTCATCCTCTTTCGTGTCAGGAAACAGCTCTTTGGCTTGCTGTTTGCAATAGTCATACAAACTCATGGTCTCAGGAATTGATTTCATGTGTTCGGCACTGTGCTCGAAAGCCTTTTCGATGACGTCCCAGAGGATGGTGGAGAATTTATCAGCTCTTTCAGGTGACAGAAGCTTGCCGGACGAATCGTAGATGAGCTGCTTGTTGTTCCAGTGGTGAATTGTAGTCCCGGTCTTGGTTGCCAGATCTAGAATTGGATGCTTTTCTCCAGTCGACCACTAGGAGGATCAAAGTTAGAAGCTGCGAAAGGAATTGTGAGGCATGGATGACTTGCTGTGTGAATCCAATTCGGTCCTCTGATATTGTCAGCGCCTGAGGCTTGGAAGAATTGGAATCGACGTACATATCTGCAGTATAGCCCAGCTTGTCACTTTGACATATCTATATAGAGACATTAGCTTTGTATGAAGTGAACGAATTTTTTGAGACTAGACGTACTCGTCCTCCGATTCGGTCTCTCGCCTCGAGAATTGTGACCTCGAACCCATTCTCAAGCAAAATCTCCGCACACCTGAGTCCCGAGATACCAGCGCCGACCACGCAGACATGAGGCTTCGCTGAAGGCATGGTTGAAGACAAATCTCGCAGACCGTAGAAATACTCGATATAAACTGTAGAAGATGTAGAAGCCGTTGTGGCACGACGCGTGAAAACCAGTCCCTCTTCAGAATGACAGAAACAGTGAATGTGGAGTTGCAGCTTGCGGACACGAGTCAAACTATTGACTCTAAGTCTCAGTGATGCATAAAATCGCAGACTTCTGCGAAATGAATACCATTATATGGTCTTTGGCACGAATGTGTTGTCGCGGCAAGTGATCAAAGAAGGAAGGTTGAACTGCCTATGAGAATTATCGAGGGTCCACAATTTCACACGTTTTCGGCAAGTCAAAGCGACTTCACAGGTGAGGCGGAGCAGGAGCTGCAGACGCCACTGAAGATTTCATTCCGTTCAGCTCTAGCAGAACGTCTGTATTTGCTTTTGGTACCTGGATCATTGACGGATGGGCTGCAGCGGGGATGCCGGGTTGGGGTAGAAGTCTGTCTGGCAGTCAACCTTGCAAGGAGCCAAGTTGTTCGCCTCATCACGGAACGAGTTCATGCAGTACTATCAGTCACTGGATTGGTGATCATGCTGGGGATTGTCTTTTTATGCTATTGCAGAGAACGATCAGAATATCCACAAGTCGCTGAATTCGGACGTCGTAAAGCGAAACTACCCAAAACTCATAGCCCGATAGAAGCAAAACCATATACGCCTCGAGTCATGTCATCCGCTAATGAATAACTCTGTACCCTGTCAGCAAGGAAAGAAGCCATAGCTCAGGAATGAACGTACGGTCGTGGCTTTTCAGTATCCATTTCTCTAGCCTTCAGGTCTCTTGCTTCTCGAACCTCGTCGAATAGTATGACCACATCAGGATGGCCTCTATTCTTGGCAAGAATCTCAGGAGTATCTCCATCTACATCGACGTTATCCAAATCTGCGCCATGTTCCAGCAACAGACGCGCGATATCCACGAAGCCACCATATCCGCACATGCTTAAGGCGGTCCACTGTTGAAATGTTAGCAGTATCACAAATTTTGGATGGAACAACCTACTCCCCAACGATCCCGAATGTTGACATTAGCGCCGAGGCTGATCAATTTCGCAACTCTGGCAATATCTCCATCACTCGCAGCCTCGATGATCGCCGTGTCTTTCTTGAAAAGCTTGTTCACCATGCTGGAGACCTTCGACGCTTTCCTGACCGTGACGGGCGGAGTGCTAACTGAGGATCTGCTGCTTTGGGAGGTTCTGGAGTTCTGCTGTGCCAGTTTGGTCTCAAAATCTTCGTTGGCAGTTTGAATTGATATGACACTGGGCGCAAAGTTTAGCACAGAGCCCCCGTATCCTGAGTCGCCTGCCAAAGATCCTTCAGGCCGAAGCTGGACAGGCGCATTCGGATCTGCCTCGTCTAGCATTCCATTTGAGATGGCCTGCTTGAACCAGGATGTTATGTATGTCTTGTTCTCCACCAGGACGGATTCGGATATGCCAATATCCTCGAGCTCTCTTCTCAGTTCGGTCCAGACATCCTCAGAGTCGAGCGTCTCAGTAACCTCTGAGGTAGTTACGACAGATCCCTCCCGCAGACCTGCTCGAATTTCGGCCATGAACTTGTTGAGGCGCTTTTCCATTCGGGCTGTTGATTGACTGCAGAACAGACAGTTAGTACTCCCCCCGAGAAGGTATCGTGTATATGCATACCTTGCTAGGCTAGAGTTGAAAGCCGTAAGTAGAGTCGTATTTGATATAATTCTTGATCGCACGTCTGCTAAGTCTTCCAAGCCCCAGCGCATTCGATCCTTGAGAGTTCGTCAATGTTTGGTTCAGTTAAGTACCTCTCGATGTGCCTTACCCAGGTCCGCTGCGCTTGGGTTCCCAGACTCTCGTAGCCATCCAGCAGCCTCTCAAGATCCCTTAGAACATCCTTGATTCCGTCTATGAGTATGTTTAACTTGGCGTCGCGGGTAGGGCTGAGACCTCTAGTCTCCCCCAGGTACTCCTGCGTTTCGCGCAATACAACATGCAAGGAAGCAACTTCACCCGAGATGCGCTTGAATTCTTCGGACGAATCTTTACAAGTCTTATAAAGATTCCATGCAAGTGTGCCGATGGCGATTATGTCACCTGCGCCGATGCCGAAGCTCATTTTCGTAGTGGAGAAAATATAGGGGCCTGAAGAAGATGCGCGATCGCGACGTCGCTGAAATCAAACGTAGATATACAGTACTGATATTGAAGCTGAGTGCAACTCTATCACCCCATCAGGGGGATCATTGATGGAAGAAATCTTGGTGGAGCACTCACAACTTCAGAAGACATCTTGAGGTTGAACTGAAAGAAAGCCTATCTTGAATATACCCGGCGCGAAAGCTGAGAGAGCGCAGTCCTCGGAGTCTGGGGTCGCGGAAACATTCAATACAACCCTCAATTATACAAGGCAACCTTCAGCGGATGGACTCTTTTAATTGGAGAAAAAGGAGCGAGGCGCAATATTGTGGCTTCTTTTCCCTGTCTGCGAACCACACATTGAAAAGCTCAGCGCTTCCTTGCGGGTCAGACACACCCCGGATGGAGAGGCTTAAAGCCAGAAGAAGATCTCGTGTTAAAAAATGATGTAACCCTATCCGTTGGCTGATTTCAGCCACCAAAACCACCCTTGTACGCTGAAACAGAAGACCTCCAGTGCATCCGAACTCGGATTTGTAGATACGAGGCGACAGTACTCGCAGGAGACAGTTGTCCAGGCAAGCAGGATAGCCATTCAAGAATAGGCAGATCTGCCTGTAAAAAGTAGTGGAAACCAAACAGATATACTCAGAAGAAGAACTTATCAAACCAGAAGCAAAGCGCATTGGAATAGCTGTGGGGTCAAGATACTTCTCAAAAATGCAGGTACCAAGGCATGTAGAAGATCACTTGGGGCCAGGAAACCACTCCGACTACGGAAGTATGTACTCGCAATTTCAAAGTCGAAAGTACTTTCGCCGCTGGCTTCGGATCATACTCCGATCTCATATTTGCCCTCCAACAGAGGTCGAGGTCTTCGAGAGGAGCAGATGTGGTTGGCACAAACTCGCTGCCAAAATCTATTTTGTGGGTCTCTAAACTTAAAAGTCCAATGCTCCCCACCTTCACTTGCCCTTGACAAATTGACATCTCCATTCCAACAGCTTCACACTTGTCAATTGGAACATATAAATACCAGAACTCGCTGCCATTCTCTTCGCTCTTTAAATACCAAATCTGCAATGGCTCCCTCCCAAGAAGGCGTCGTGGTTCGCCACGCCAAACGCGAAGGTTTGCCCCTCTATACCCCGCCTTCACCAAAATATTCTCACCCACAACACCACAGACGTCCCCACAATCCTGCAATTGATCCAGGAGCTCGCCGACTATGAGCATGAACCTGATTCGGTGGAAGCTACACACGAAAGCCTACTCAACACCATAGCATTCGCACCCTCAAGTCTGATCTCTTTCAGCAATACTACACCTTCAATAGGAGACGCTATTTCTGCCACTCGACCCGCGCGGTGCTTTCTCCTCTTCACACCGTCTGGCGAGGTGGCAGGTATGGCGTTATATTTCTACAACTACAGCACATGGCGTGCTCGATCAGGGATCTATCTAGAGGACCTGTTTGTTCGAGAGAAGTACAGAGGGAAAGGGTATGGACAGCGATTGCTAGGAGAGCTGGCAAAGGAGGTCGTCAGCATGCAAGGAGGCAGATTGGAGTGGAGTGTGCTGAAGTGGAATACGCCGAGTATACAGTTCTATGAGAGGATTGGGGCGAGGGCTATGACTGAATGGCAGACGATGCGAGTTGATCGCGAAGGCTTGGTGGAGCTCGCTAAGAGGGCGGGATCTTCATAGATGGGACAATATGACATGAGATAGAGGCACAGTTGCATGAGAAATGGAGTTTTCTTTGGGAGCGAAAAGACATGCTTTTGTTTCAAATCTTGCTGGCATTTAGACCGGTATCGTGTCGCCTAGAGGCACAGGCGGAGGCTCAATATTCCTATATTTAAGTTTCTTAGGACTTCGTTCATGTCTGAGAGGACGGTTGGTAATGTATCCTTTTGGGAACTGTGATATCCTCTTAACCCGTATGTGCTGTTCGGGGGTTTCCATGCCTTCGAAGAGCTCCATGTCTCTGACGTCTGGTGCTGTGACTACGCCTGTATGAGCAAGTGTTTTGCCTTCGCTGCCCCATTCTATTTCCCAATGGCTTGGATCATCTTCATCTTGTGACATGACAGGTGTTAGGCTCCACACCGATGCGTAGACTCGTCGCATTACTCTTGGTTCTGGCGGTTTTCGTGTCTCTGGAGTCGAATCTTTGTTTTCAAAGATTAATCCCCTCCTCGAGTCGAACGTAAGCTCTTCAACCCTGGTCTCCTCCTTCGCTGGGAACACAATGGCGTTAAGCAATTGCTCCTCTCGCTCTTCTTGTACCCCTTCCCAGTTCACGGATCGGACCAATTGTTGCTTTGCTCTCGTTCTTCGCGGAGGAAATTCTTCCAATGGCAGTTTCCCCAGAGCGAGATCTCGTAACCTTTCCCATTCAGGGCGAGGGACTGGCGGTAACAACTTCGCCAGAACCGAGGTCCACCACTTCTGCTTCTTCGAAATTGCAAGCTTCTTCGGTATGGACCGACTCCATATATTCTCTTCTGGTATCTTTGCATTCTTGATCCTCTGCAGATTACTTTGTTTCCGGTAGTTTGCTTGCTGGCTCGCCACAAAGGCCAGCACTTTCGTATTCGGTTCATTTGTGAAGCTGGATAATTCTTCGCCTTGGTCTCCGAGCATCTTCAGAAGCTCGCCATCACTTTTGGGAACGCTGCTCTCATCCGGCTTCAGAAGGTCTGCCACTAACTTCCGTCGCCGAGGGCCTTTGCGTCCATGTGTGAAGAAGAGGACTCTGGTGAACTCTTCCATATCGCCATTGCCTGCAGCCTCAAGCTTGCGTATCGCCTGCCGCGCTTTGTGGAATCTGGATTCGGCATGATCTCTGCTGGACTTATGCTTCTTGAATCGAGTGACGATAGTATGATGTACCCATATCCGGGCCTCAGAATCTGGGAGGTAGCTCGTTGCGCGGAGGAGGGCTCTGTAGACGTGGAGTTTTGGCCGGTAGGTGGGATTCTTTGATGCCATAGGATGTTGCTCTTTCCCGTTTAACAAGGTCAGGAAATACAGTACCTGGAGAAAACATTGGACGAAGCTTCAAGGTTGTCTGAGCTCTATTTGAGCCTGAGGCTCAGCTTTTCGAGACGCGTCTCCCTTAGAAGTCGAGTAATTGAAATTTCGTGAATTGGCCCAAGGTTCGAGCACAACTAGGAATGGTTGCTGCTTATTGCCTCTGCATTTCTGAATGCTTTCATTGTGCACGGCTGCATACACACATGCAGCAATTCAACAATGCGCAAATCCGCAGTGACCTTGCAATAAAGTCACATTCCACGCCGGAAAGAAAAGCGGCTACAAAGTACTGGAGAAAGAGCAACCTCGCCAGGAGCTTCTGCCAACTATTCTCTCATTCTGGCAGCGGCTCATCTGGATTCAAAATGTTTTCATTTATCATATATTCATCTCTTGTGAGAATTTCAAGTATTTGAACGTTAATGGGAACATTGGAGAGACCAAATGTGACCGAGCTAGTGCTCTTTGGCGCGAGCGAACCGAGAACGCGTCAAGGGAAACTGAGCCAATCCACCTCCTCGAAATCAAAACCACTTAACACGCGCGACTTGACACGTCTAGAGGTTGAGAGGGCGCGTTCCCCCCAAGTTGACCCAAAGGCGAAAAGATCACAAGAGGTGCGACGACTTCACCGTATCCATCTCGTCGCTCGCTTTTCTACCGCTCAGCAGAGTCGGGAACGCGCGACAGCTTCTCCAATTCCGAGGCGCTTCCTAGCTCACCACCTTACCTTCACCGTCAACCCTTATGGCCACAACTACAAGTACTGCTCCCTACCCCCTTGCGACTACTTCGAACTCCCGTCAGAATCACCTCAGTCACCACCGATCGTTCTCTTCCGCCAGCGGCGCATACGACTACGAAGACTCCCCTGGCACTATAACCAATCCCCAGATGTCGTTCAGTATGAGCCAGGGTTCCCAAGGGAACGGACTAATGATGCAGTCCAGCGCTCCTTTCAGACAATTTGAAGGCAGCAATGGATCCGATGGCAGGAATTCTGCCCCCCAGCCCATATACTCGGTCAGCAGTTCTCTCTCGTATCACTTCTATATCAACTAACTATCCCAAGGCGATATACTCGGGTGTAGATGTATATGAGATGGAAGTCAACGGTATCGCAGTCATGCGCCGACGCAAAGACAGCTGGTTGAATGCCACTCAGATCTTGAAGGTCGCCGGAATCGAGAAGGGCAAGCGCACAAAGGTACTGGAAAAGGAGATCCTAATCGGCGAGCACGAGAAAGTCCAGGGAGGATACGGCAAATATCAAGGCACCTGGATTAAGTTTCAGAGAGGGCTGGAGTTCTGTCGACAGTACGGTGTTGAGGAGCTTCTTCGCCCTCTCCTAACTTATGATATGGGTCAAGATGGAGGAGTTGCCGGTCGAGGTGGAATTGACACGCCTACAAAGGAACAGGCTATGGCGGCTCAACGAAAGCGGATGTACAACACCAAAAGTTCCGATAAAATTGGTGTCAGCAACCAGACTTTCTTCAAGAACATCTCGAGTACGGCGTCCCATGCGGTTGCGGCGATCAGTAAGGCTCGTTTCGACTCACCGGTCCCACGCAATAGAGACGGCAATACACGACCGTCAAGTTTCAGTCGACAATCTTCCCAGCAACAACTTGGCTCCCAAGAAACAGGTTTCCCTGGAGGCTCTCAGCAGAGCGTTGCGAGCTTCGCGTCAGCTGACAGCTTCACAGCCAACGGACAGGACTCAGCATATGCAACACAGTTTTCACGTACCGCCATAAGTGACGATAACCGGAACGGAGACTTCGAGGAGCCCCCAAGGAAGAGAATAAGACCCTCTCCCAGTGTTGGTTACAACGTTGATGGATCCTATGACATGCGTGAGGCTTCACCAACCGAACCGAACGACTCCTTTGTCTACCACCCTCAGAACAACCAAAGCGAGGAAGGTGCTGTCACCCTCGGTCCCCTTCCAATGCCTTCTGACTACCAGACCAATATGACGAAGGATCTCCTGATGTCACTGTTCACTGCTCCACCATCACAACAGAACTTGGATGCTCATGAGGCCTTCCATACTTTAAGCAACGCTGAACTTGATATGCCAATTGACCACAGTGCCAACACCTCGTTAATTTGGGCCGCCACCCTTGGCCGGAAAGCACTGCTCAAGAAGTTGATCGAGAAAGGAGCAAGCATCTTTCGTGTCAACTCTGCTGGAGAGACCGCTTTGATGCGCACTTGCTTGGTGGTCAACAATCTCGTTGAAGGTAGCTTCCCGGAGATTCTGGAACTTCTCGGCCCTACCATTGAAGTTCGAGATGCGCGAGGACGGACGGTTCTGCATCACATTGCAATTGCATCTGCAGTCAAGGGACGGAGTCAATCCAGCAAGTACTATCTCGAGTCGCTTCTGGAGTTCGTTGTTCGTCAGAGCAGCGCTCCCAACAGTCAACAGTCGTTCAGCAATGGTCAACCTCCCGTTAAGCCTATGAGCATTGGTCGTTTCATGTCTGAAATTATCAACATTCAAGACAAGTCCGGTGACACCGCTCTGAACATTGCTTCCAGAATCGGCAATCATAGCATCATCTCACAACTTCTTGAAGTCGGAGCTGATCCTGGCCTTGCCAATAACTCAAATTTCTGTCCCCAGCAGTTTGGTATTGGGGATCCGGATGATGCAGGAGGTCAATCCAGAGAGTTGCGCATGAGTCAGCCCAAAGGCGTTGATATCAAGGAGAGTAGTGAAGATATCATTTCAGGTGAGTACTTCTTTTCTGAAAGTTGTGCTTCTTTGATCACCGCCCTAAAATTAATGGAAAATTCCACTAACATCTGATAGCAATCACCTCTATTGTGAGCGAACCAAGCACCGAATTCACTACCGAAACAGAGAGAAAGCAGGTTCTCCTTGCCGCTCTCCACAGCGAGCTTCGGACTGCTTCAGGCGAAGTGGGCGCACAGCGTATACTTCACCAAACTCTTCAGAATAACTCAACCGAGAGAGAGAGCCGCCATCTCAAGCTATCGAATCTGAAGATCATGAATCGAAAGATAACAAACGAAAAGCGAGAATTGGAAGCTCAGCTTAAAGCACGGTCTGTTAGGGGCCAACGAAACCCAGCACACAGTTGCGATGTCTTCAGAGCGCGTCGTTACGGGCCAGAAGCTGAAGCTTGGTCCAAGATCCGATCTGACTGGACGCGCTCGATTCGCTATGGAAGGGACCCGATGTCGGATATCAATCCAGTCCACAAGGAAATCTTTAGGGCGAAGTCTAGTATACCTCCTGCCCGTGAGTGGCGCAAGAACTTGAATGCGCTGAAGCGCCGTCGTGAGGAGACACGAGCTCAGGTTCAGCAATTCAAGGATTGCAGTTCGGAGAAGGCGGCCAAGTTCCGATTCTGCGTGTCGAAGTGTATTCGCATGGACGAGGACGAGATTGATCTTAAGCTTGACGGTCTTATCCGTGCGCTTGAGAGCGAGACGAATGGCATCGAGCTCTCTCGTGTCCGTGAGTTCTTGACGCGCGTTGAGGGCAACTGAGCCTCTTCTGTCTTTGAAAGTATACTGCCTCTACGCACGACTGCTACTGGCCCCGCACCACCTAGGATGCTTGACCAAAGACACTCTCCGCGTTGAGATTCTTCGAACTTGCTTCGGCTCTCTGGTCCCCAGGCCTATTGATTTTCCTACATCATGCTGCATTGTCACGGCGTTACTCGAGGATCATGACTTGAACATATCAGGAACGGCCATTTGAGCGAATGTGTATACCTGGGTACTACTCGTCGGCTGCATTCACGATTGCATGTTTCTCTTTTCTGGGGGTGAATAAAACTACTTGCCGAGAGTATGAGATGCCGGGGAATGTGGTATCTTGACATCCTCTTGCTTAGGTTGATTGACTTGCTGTTTATAGGATGGCTAGGTCAACATGTAGTGGATAGAACAAATAAGTTAAATTATCTACTTGTGTGTGTACGAGTAAGTGTGGAGACAGTAAGTGTATGACTTCAATGAGAGCAGATTACGGAACTGCAAGTGCATCACATTCAATTTTCATATGCTAGCCAAGGGTGCCATACGTTTTCACCTTCCTGCGTCTTCGTAATGGAGGCAGACCCAGCTTATTGGACAATTCAATACATAAACAGGGTCTGTTGGCCCCCATGCTCTCGCTCTCCGTACATGGAGTGCCACTCAAAAAACCGGCGCACGGGAGCCGGCTCTGGGGGAAGGCTCTGAGGTTCAAGTTGAGCTAGACCTGCCGCTCGTACTAAGTTCGCAAGAACATCCTGACTACCAGCAGCAGGCGTAGTTATATTTCCTTTATCGCGTTATCTTTGATGATTCTGCTTTCGACAGCAAAGTACACCTCGACAGCAGACTATATTTGATAGTGTACTAATGTTCGGCAACAGACGAGGACTGGTCTAAATAGCAACATCCACTTCGTCTTTTTGCCATTTCCCTCTTCCAATACGAACAGCTTCGGCCTCCTTCTTTGGCCACTGTATGCATATGCCTTCCATCCCGGCGAAAAGCATCAAAAGCAATTCTACCTCTCTCCTTGTGTGGGGGTAGTCGTCTTTCCAATGGTCAGAAGAGAGGGTTGATATATGTCCAGTAGAAGTGAGGGGATTGTAGCACATCAACTAGCCAATAATGACCGGAAGGAGGTAAACTAACTTTAGCTGTCTTGTTCTATATTGGGTGTGCCGCAATGAAGACAGATTTGGCAGATGGACAGTCACTTTCCCTGGTATATAAACAATGTCCAAAGCTCTTGCTGCTCTCTCATCAGAAATATCCCCAGATATTACAAGGCGGGGTCGTCCACTCTCGGGTGCTCCGAGGGTCGAGTTGAGGTACGTTGCGCTACTTGTTCAAGTTCCCTGCATGTATGCGGAGGCCCATTTTGTTTACTTGCGAGGTCCTGTTTCCTTCATCGTAAATATTGGCAGTCCACCTTTCGACGGCAGACGAAGGTTTGACAGCTGAACTCTATTCGACAGCACCTTTCATCTCATCTTTCTGCCTCTTCCTCCCTCCACTATACACATAACATACATCCCCTTCTTCATCCAGTATACAGAGAGCATCCACCCAAGCTCAGCCATGAGCTTCGCAACTTGAATCTCTTCCTTCGTCAAACCAGACTCCGAGTTTCCGAGCACCTTCTTGAAGATCCCGTCATTGCCCTTTGTGAACTTAAGGGGCGGCTTGTGTGAGAGTGGTCTGCTATCTTTCGAAGAATGATGGGGAAGGGTGGTAGTTGGTTTTTGTGGAGATAGAGCTGGTTTCGCATGTCTTGACGACGATGTCAGTAGTGAAAAGGAAGGCACACTCTTTCCTCAGTTGATGCTACCTTCTTCTTTCAGAAGATCCCAGTTCTTTCCATTCTGTCGCGCTCCGCCCTCAATTCAGAACAACTCCATCCGCAAAAGATTTAAAGAAAAAAAAAAAGGGTTGTTATTGACCTGTGCAGGGGTCGCTGCTCTCATTAGCCTCATTCTCCACTCCCCAAATTCTTGTCACTCACAACCTGCAATCTGCATCCCGTTAGCATAGTTGACAATCATCACGAGGCTTACACACACCTCTTGATTATGCTACCGAACTACGGCAGATCTTTCAAAGCATCCGGCTTGGTTCTTCCCTGACAGCAATACTGGGGATGCGAGTGATCTGGGACTGGGGCAGATGTGGATCATGTTTCCTTGACATAATAGATTGTGGTATGGATATCCTTATCGGCTGCGTAGAAATCTCAGGAGGGTGGACCCAGGTAGCTAAGGCCAGGATCAAGTGTCCCTGCCTAATCTCGACGCCTCTACCCAAGGCAGGAGCAAGTGGATTCATGCCATATCCTGACCAAAACGTCACTATCATCAGATCTTTAGCTCCAAGTTCATAGCACGATCTGTTGTCACAAAGTATGAGGGGTTTTCGAGCCCAATTGTCTCTCATACTTCGGTTCTGCAGAACAGCTCGCAAGATGCAGAACCGCACAACTACATATGCATGCGACCTCCAACCTGCAACACTGGCATTACAATCACGCAAAACAATCCCGTCTCGGTCTTCCTTTCTCTCCTCGGTGCTATTACACCAATTACTCTGCATCATCCCATATCCTAAACCAATCAGTCCCTCTCGATATCAATATAGCATCTAAGCTCGAAGCCTGATATCACCCGCACTTAAGCCTCACCAAGCGGGATCAAGCCTCATCAAGCCTTGGCCGCTCAACACTTTCCCGGCCTCAAGAACGAGCACTGGCATTATCGAAGAGCTGGGATCTCCAGCCACCTAGTCGTCACCTGCAGCTTGCAGCAGTCGATGCTTCAAAGCCTCTCACGCTAGAAGGCCGCTAGAATATGCACCACGTCTTCCCAAGCTTCCAGAAGCCTTCCTTTTGCGGGATGAATCGGGTCTACTGAAGATTGATACGACGCTGCTGGGTTTTCATTTGTCAAGATATCAGGTGTAGAGAGAGAATTTGGTAAAGTTGCTGATGATCGGTGTATGACGGATGGCTGACATGCTTCTAGAAGGACGCTAGAAGACGAAATCGCGCGCGCGAGAACTTGGGTATTTCAGCGATGGAGGTGCGGGGAAGATGGAGATTGGTCTCCAGACCAACTTCTTGGGTTTGTCTGGGGTTGTCATTGGATTATGCGGAGGTTTCTCCTTCTGGGTTTAGGCCGTACTACTGCATAGAATCAAGGAATGCAGAAGCCACGACCGCGAGTCGTGCAACTCCTTGCGAGGAGATAATTAATTTTCGGCAGGGGCTTAAGCCACTTCGATATCGGGACCACATGCGTTCCGAGAAAGGAATTTGGGTCTCAAGATGCACGCAATCGCAAGAGCGAAACCTAGTTGGCTTGCAGCAGGAAGCAGGAAGCAGGAAGCAGTCACCGTTTCCCCAGCCGCCGTGGAGAGTAGCAGCTTCTGAGCACATGACCTGGAGCGAGCCGTGTATCCTGCATCTAGACTTCACCAAAACACATGCAAAACGCCTCTGTGGATATGTTGGATCTATTTGCCAGGTGAGGTTGGAATCTGATGCCCATGGGCTTCTCCAGAACCCATAATTTCCCCGAGACCAAGATGGAGCTTGGACACTTCTGGGGAAAAGGGTCTTACCACTTCCGGCATTAGCCCGCACAACCTCAGCGAGAGTTCTTGCGGGCGACATTCAACACAACACCTGATTCGTCCTGACGCCACTATGCTTTCGACGGGTTGAGACACTCATTTGATCGACGAGGGAAAATGCCTTTCTCGGTCAGATTCTCGGTGCGCTATTCGGTGCGAAGACATAAGGCAAGCCAATAGCAGGCAAGTCTTCTGACCGTCAAAGACCGGCTAGCCACTAAGAGAGCAAGTCTGGGCTCTGGACTCAATGCCGACCCACTACCGCGATGGGCTTCTATCGCCACGGAATAACGTAGATCCCTTCTCGATGTGTTGCGTTCTAACCCCTGTCACCATATTAGCCTCCTTCTCAACAAGGTCTAGTGGAGTCCAGATGCAAGGCCGGCTCGTCCTGCAGTATCAAGACTATCGAGCGGAGAGAGCGAGCTATGATAGTGAGCTTGGAGTTGGAGCTTAATCTTGAGAGCTAGGGTCTGGAGATGGGCTCATAAGGGAACGAGAAAGTATAAAGGCATGATGCCCAGAAGTTCATGCTTGAACATCATCGACAACGCCATCGAGCATCCTCCTCCGCCCTCATTCAGCAAGGATCATCAAGACTTTGACAGTCTTGCCATCCCCAAACCTCATACAATTTTTACCTCCAACGGTCTTTCACAATGGCTGGCGGCATCCCCATCGCAGCTCCCACCCTCGCAACGGGCTTCCTCAGAGGAAAAGCCCTCATCTTCCCCCTCTCACTCGTCATCTCCCTATTCTTCCTCTGGGGTTTCAGTTACGGCCTCCTCGACGTGCTGAACAAGCACTTCCAAACCGTCCTCGACATCACCAAGCTCCAATCTACCGGTCTCCAAGTCGTCTACTTCGGCGGCGGCTACCTCCTCTTCTCCCCTGTCGCAGCAGAAGTCATGAAGCGCAAAGGCTACAAAGTCACCATCCTCATGGGCCTCTCTCTCTACTCGCTTGGAGCCATTTTCTTCTGGCCCACCGCCCATTTCTCCACCTACGATCACCGCATTGCCTCTTTCGGCGGTTTCTGTGCCTGCACCTTGGTCATTGCCTGCGGTCTCGCAACCCTCGAGACCGCTGCGAACTCTTATGCTGTTGTGATCGGTGACCCAGCCTCCGCCTCCGCCCGCCTGCAATTCTGCCAGTCCTGGAACGGCGTCGCTTCATTCATCGGTCCTCTCATCGCATCCAAGTTCTTCTTCTCCGGCAAGAACGCCAACAACCTCGTTAATGTCCAATTCGTCTACCTAGCCGTCGCTTGCGCCGGCGTCGCTATCGCTGTTCTGTTCCTATGCACCAAGCTCCCTGAGGTTTCAGAGGAGATGTTGAACTCGAGCACGGTTGAGAACTTCGCTACCGATGAGTTTGGGAATGAGATTGGTCAGGGCCCGCTCTACAAGCAGTATAACATGATCTTCGGGTTCGTGGCACAGTTCTGCTATGTTGGTGCTCAGGTCACCATTGCGTCCTTCTTCATCAACTACGCTACGGAGAACGCTACTTTCAGCGCTGCTGAGGCGTCGAACATGTTATCTTACGCCTTGATCACCTTCACGGTTGGACGATTTGTGGCTACGGCCTTCGCGACTATCTTCCAGGCTGATTTCTTGTTGATGGTCTATGCTGCTATTGCTATCGCCTTGAATGCAGTGATTTGCTCGGCTCACGGAAACGCTGCTGTCGGCGTCCTCATTGCTATCTTCTTCTTGGAGGCACCGATGTATCCAACTCTCTTTACCCTGGGTACCGCAAATCTCGGGCGTCACACTCGTCGTGGCGCCGGTATTTTGGTCATGGGTGTCTCCGGAGGAGCTGTCTTCCCCCCGATTCAAGGTGCTATTGCGGATAGCGCTGGTACACGTATCTCCTATGTCGTTCCGTTGGTCGGATTCGTCTATGTTTTGGGTTATGTAACTGCTCACTGGCTCCGCACTGGACGCCACATTATGAGAGTAAAAGATGTGGTTGCGGCTCAGTACATCGCTGGTAGTGGAATGGCTGGCGTTGTTGAGAAGCATGGTGTGAAGGTGAAGGTTGAGGAGGCGGAGTTGTCGCGCTCCTCTTAGATGTGATACCCAAATGTGTGATGAGGACTTGGAGTTCAGCATGAGGATACGCGGAGTTTTCAGAGATGCGGTGTTGTGGTGGGAAAGCATTGTATATATTACGAGGTATGAGCTTGAGCATGGTGAATATGGAGCATGATAGATTTCTTAGAGGTTTTCTATAGAGATAGAAAGAATCAACTCTTCAAAGACATTTCTTGGTCCGAGATCTTCATGTGATGTTCCTAAGTCCGCCAAGCTGTGCCATAGAGATATATCTCAGAATAAGACTTGGCAATTTTGGAGTATGCTGCGGTGTAAAGACATCTCCAGATTGATAGGCTCGCTTAGACAAAATGAGAAAGAGAGGCTCGTGACCGTTCGTCTGCGCAAGTTGGGCTGAGATGATTATGCGGATATGTTGTTGCAGCTTTCGCTCTCTTGCTTTGAAAACATCACGCGTGATAGTATTGTTCATCGGATGAGCCTCGCTCTTTGCTTGCCTGATGAGCGATGTTCTCAGATCGTACCTTGGAAAACGAAGTACCTAAGCGATGAGGAAAGGGGGTCGCTTAGCGTATAGTCTGACTACTTTGGCATGAGCAGCAAAAATTTGATCCTAAAATTGGCAGGAAGTGCGGAACATTGCTCTAGGATTCTATAAGGCGTGAAATATACATACAATATTATAGCGAGAATATGATGCTGGTTCTGGGGCGCGTTCGAAGTGCGCATGCTTAGCAGCGAAGATTTCCCCTACGGCATCGGTTCTTGCAGACTGAATGAAGCAAGAAAGCATACTCAAAAAAATATTATGAATGGGAGATGACCCGTTGAAGGGCCATTTCTAGAAGCCTCGTGAGAGGTTCTAATAGGTATCGAATCAATATCTCCGGAATCAGAATCCGACGTGCTGAGCCATTACACCACTGCTTTTGCTTAGTTATTGTTAGATTGTAGCGAAGCAATGTAACTTGCTAGAACCGTTACAGGCGGGTCGCGAAAACCTAGTTTTTGCTGAGAGCTCTTACTTTAATACTTATTCCCTATACAATCTTATCCAAGAACTAGGCTTTACTATACCGGCGCATACTGATATAGGATCAAGATTCTGCGCCTGAGGCACGAAGGCAGCTCGGTCGGAGGTGTACTGGACTGGGACTTGACTGGGTAAAGTGAAAAAGCCCCGATGCAGGCCGCAACCCCGCCAAAACTTTCGATCGAAAGAAAAAAGTATCACGGCAGGTCAAGTGCTCATCACAACTTTATTACTTCTACGACCACGTTTGAGCAATAATATTCTACAAAATGGCACCCTCAGCGATATCTCCAGAGGCTCAGCCAGAAGAAGAAGGAAAGACGTCCACTATGATCATTTCACTTGAATCAACCCTCACCTCAGAATCCGAACCCCTCGCACGCCGTTTCCGCGCCCTCTTCTCACTCAAACACATCGCCTGCCAAAACGCCGACAGCTCAAATACTTTACTTGCTATCAAAGCCATTGCAGCAGCCTTCACGTCCCCCTCAGCACTCCTGAAGCATGAACTCGCATACTGCCTCGGACAAACGAAAAACTACCGCGCTGTTCCATTCCTACGTGCAGTACTAGAAGATAAAGATGAGGATAGTATGTGCAGACACGAGGCTGCGGAAGCATTAGGGGCTATCGGGGATCTGAAGAGTTTGGATATATTGAGGGAGTTGCGGGATAGCGAAAAGGAAGTGGAGGTTGTGAGGGAGACGTGCGAGATTGCGGTTGCGAGGATTGAGTGGGAGAACTCGGAGGAGGGGAGGAGGGAGAAGTTGAGGCAGAGGTGTGTTTGTTCACTTCACACACATTTCATTTTAAAGGGACAATATTCTGACTGGAATAGTGATTTCGCGTCAATCGACCCCGCGCCACCAACCGAGAAGCACGAGACTTCAATTGAGGAACTAGAGAAAGCACTACTGGATACCAAGCTTCCATTATTCAAGCGCTACAGAGCTATGTTTGGTCTCAGAGACCTGGCTTCTCCGCCCGACCTTCCTACCGCTGTTCCTGCCGTCCATGCTCTGGCAAAGGGATTCGACGATCCTTCTGCGCTTTTCAGGCACGAGATTGCGTTTGTTTTTGGACAGCTGTCGCACCCGGCTTCAATTCCAGCTCTTGCGGAGACGCTAGGTAAATTGGAGGAGGCGAGTATGGTCAGACACGAAGCTGCTGAGGCGCTTGGTAGTTTGGGCGAGGAGGAGGGCGTCGAGGATATTTTGAAGCGCTTCTTGAATGATAAGGAGCAAGTCGTGAGAGATAGCGTTATTGTGGCGCTGGATATGGCGGAGTTCGAGAAGTCGGGACAGACGGAGTATGCACTGATTCCGGAGACTGCTGCTGCGTAGAGGGGTTCGCCTCGACCAAAATATCCATAGACTGCTAGGTACCAAAGTGCTTGGGCCTGAAGCAACACAGAATGATTCCCATATGAACATCTCCAACTTTTCTGCAAGATTTTCTTGTCGGCTCGATGTATGAATATGGTGCAATCAAGTAGAAGTTTGATTCAATTGTTGGTGTTCCATCTGCGAACATTAGTAGGGAGTCATGAATGAGTTATGATCCAACTCACTTATGACCGCATTCGCACGTATAGAAAATAGTGCTCCCTTCATCCGCGCTTCTCAGTTGTACCGATGTGTAAGTCACCTCTTTCCTACCGCATTCCGAGCAAGTCTCTTGAATCTTCACTTCATTCTGCATATCACTTCGCTCTACCGTTTGAATAGCCGACCGCTTTTGTCTAAGGAGTGAGGGGAACGAGGAAGCCTTCGTGGTAGTTGTGATTGTTTTCGAGGCAGTGTCTGCGACTATCAGTACTTGCAGCCCAAATATTGAGCATGTCGCAAACCTTTATTTTCTGCACCACAACAATCACAAACAAGAATCGTGTTCTGATTGCCTGTCGAGCCATCGAGAAGATTGCCGCAGTCTGTACAAAACACCAGAGACCCAATTGCAGACATCTTTGCGACAGTATTTGGTTGAAGTGAGTAAGGCTTCAACCGCAGTGAAATAAATTTTGAAGCCCTGTCGTGCACGGACCTCCTGCCCTGCAGCTTTGGAGGGTCATCGCGAAATCCAAGTTGCAGCCTCGCCATCTTTGATCATACTTCGTGAACGGTTCAATGCGACATTAATTATTATTCGAAACAACAGATACAGCCACTCGCCGCCGCAGGTCTGCGGACTTGCATGATGATCCTAGACCCTATTAATCCTTTCTAGATCATGATACTCGCACCGCATCCTCAACAACACCTCGCAAACCAACTCCCGACCACCCAAGATGGAGACAAACGGGTATGCTATTCAGAACGGGGTTCCTAATGTATCGAATGGAGCATCTCCAATGAATGGAGCTAAGCGCAGGAGGGCAAAGATTCTCACTGTCCCTGAAGCGCTCCCCTACTCACCGTTCTCCTCTGTTGTGCCGTTCAACTCAGGTACTGTCCAATTTCCCCATTTTCTGCCACTTCAAATATTAAGATGTTCACCTTCAGATATCATCCCCTTACCTTCGGTTGGCCTTTCTTCGTCTACCTCGATATATGCAACCCCGGAAGATCGTGAAGTTGGAAGGCAGGATTTGGAGAGCCTAAATCATGAGGCGGCAGATCGAAACAGCACCTCGCAGCGATTGCAGAAGTCTTTGAGTGACTTGAAAGAGCTTCTCAAACCTGAACTTATTCCTCAATTGTCAGTTTTCATCCCATCGGGTCAGGTCATAGACTAATAAATGGCTTAGCAAATTTAAGAATGTGCCAAAAAGCACCTCAAACCTCCAGGGAGTGCAATCGAACTTGAATCTTTCACCTTTCGCAAAGATGGTCTACGACAATACGAATGTCGAGTTCATCTATCCATCCCCACCCAAGGAGCCAAGTCCCAAGACATCCCATACGAGACCTCTCAAGAAGCAAAAGACGCCTTCGAAATCGAAACCCAGTCAGCAGGCAGCTGTGAACCAGCGGGCCTATGACGAGAATTCGACTATTACAGTTCAAGTTCCGCATCACAAGTCAGTCGATAAATTAGTTACCCCCCCTCGACCGTCACCAGCTCGACCAAAGTCGTCATTTGCGGTTGTTATCCCAAAATTAGCAGACGACTACCAGAAAAATGAATACACTCCTGCCCAGAATCACGCCGAGCAACATGCCCATCCTTCGGTTCAACATCGAGTCGAAACTGAGGTCAAGTCTCAGGTTCAAGTCCAAGTTCAGCCTCGTGCTCAGCCTCCGGCTCAATCAACCCCTGAACGACAGAAACAGACAACCATTCCGGCCCCAGGATCTAATACCGGCCTATCTGTGGTGTTACCTAGCCTTCCAACAAACTTTCGCCCTGATGAGTATGAAGTTCTCCCAGACTCACCTGAAACTCCTCAGCATCTGTCCCGAAGGCGAAGACCATCAGAAAGTTATGAAGATGATCTAGCGAGAACCGTCGACCAGCGTGAGAAGGCCGATACGGCAATTCGTAACTTGTGGGAGTATTTACAGGAGATCTTCGAAGCTGAAGATCAGCTGCAGTCTGACAGCATTCCTTCGAACCACGTTCTCATCGCCACAAGTGACGGGATCAGCTTATCTATTGCTGCCCAAACTAAGGTGGAAACTCTCCTGCAAAAGGTGATCACTTTAGGCCGCTTTTCGCAAGCCCCTCTCGATGACTTACTGCGATTGCAGAAGCTCTGCGAAAGCGCATTGAGGGATGCAGAGAGCGTTGATGTGAAGGTCGATGAAGAGATGGGAGAATCAGAGGTCGAGTCTTGGTTGCAGCAAATTGAAGTGGCTGAGATCGGTATCAAGGCCGCTCGCACTTCTCTGCGACTGATGTCTGGAGGCCGCGAGGACAAGCAACTCTATTCTGAAGATGTCATTCAGTCAGCTTTGAATGCCTTCAAGAACGTCACTGACAACTGCATCATTCCGATTGTCGAGATGCGAAGTTCTGGGTCTTCAGCAAATATTTTCAAGCTTCTCTCCGTCCACAAGAAGACCATCAACAATCTCTTGTCACAATGTCGGCGACTCCTGTCACTCATGGCAGGTCTCGTTGCCAATATCGAGCTTTCCGAGACTGTCATCAACTCACTTGAATTCATGACATCTCGGTTGATCTTTGTTGAGAATGCTCACTTTGAACGGGATTCTGTCCTTGGAATTTCGAAGTTCGATACATTGCGCGTTGTTGCCATGGATGTCCTGGCCCAGATATTCTTGTCAAACCCGATGCAGCGTCAGGGCATATTTGATGAGATCTTAACATCGTTGGAAAAGCTTCCGGTCACAAAGCAGAGCGCTCGTCAATTTAAGCTGGCCGAGGGTGGCAGCATTCAGCTAGTCTCTGCCTTGATCATGAGACTCATTCAGACGAGTGCCACTAAGTCTGACGAATCGAAAGAGAAGCGAAGAAGCAAGGCTCTCGAAGGGCTTGAGAATGAAGAAGCAGAAGAAACATCCAGCACCCGACAATCTTCTGTTCGACCAGCTACCATCACCTCCGAGGCACGAGCCGAACATCAAGCCGCAACGGCTATCCAGGAACTAAGGGACGTCGTTCAACCATTACTCGCTACCGCCAGAGGAAATGCAACCTATGTTGTTAGCTTCATTGTCAACAGAGCCATGAACTCTACTAAGTCGGGAGATGCGCCCTACCGAAATTTGCTGGATCTATTCATTGAAGATTTCATCACATGTCTGAATTCGACGGACTGGCCAGCAGCCGAACTCTTACTACGCTTGTTTTTGTTCAAGATGGTATCGTTGGCTGAAGGAGAGAAGACACCTGCTCCGGCCAAGAATATGGCTCTGGACGTCCTTGGCGCGATGGGATCAGCGATATCTGAATTGAATTCGCACGTTCGGAAATCTGCAGGCTCTCTCGAAAATGGAGATAGCGATCTTGGAAAATATCTCTCAAGACTCGCAGAAGCGTCTCTGGAAAACAGAGCCTCGCCTATTGATCTCGTATCGTGGGCTTGTGGTCCATTCCGCACATGCGTAGAGTTTCTCGAAGCACGCACAGCTGAGGATCCACAACTAGGTAGCGCCATTGGATTCTTCATGGCCGAATGGGCTTCCAAGATTTCTACAACATTCGACACCTTTCAGGACGACGACGATGATGCCCAGCAGGTTGAGCGAGAATATGGTCGATTGGCCTACAGACTCCGAATGATGATTATGGACAGACGGTGGCTGTCAACGGAATATAGCTATGAGTCTGTTACTCCCGCCCATGGTCGCCTTGCTTACTCCCTGACTTTACTCCACTCCCAATTCTGCGAGTCATTCGGGCGAGTCCTGAGCATTCTCCTGAAGTCAATGACCAGCGAGCAAGCGACGGTTCGCAGCAAGAGCCTCAAGAGCGTCAATCAGGTTCTGGACACGGATCCTACCATTATAGACAGGGAGCCAGCCGTCAAAAACCTCATCCTGGGATGTGCGAATGACCCCTCTTCTCAGGTTCGAGATTCGGCTTTAGGTCTCATCGGAAAATGCATTATCCTTAGACCTGCTCTCGAGGAGGAGATGATCCCACACGTCTTGCAACGTGTCAATGATAGTGGAGTCGGAGTCCGTAAGCGTGCCTTGAAACTTTCGAAGGATATTTATCTCCGAAATTCAAATCGCGAAATTCGCAGTCAGATTGCAGACTCCTTGCTTCACAGAGTCACAGATCTTGATGAAGGCGTTCAGGAATTGGCTCGTCAGACAATTGAAGAAGTTTGGATGTCACCCTTCTATCAATCCACTGCATCAAACGACAACTCGGCGCAGTTCAAGCTCGCCATTTCAGATCACGTTGCCCTGATGGTCAAGACAGTGCAACGAGGCGCTGGAATTGCTACCGTTCTGGATAAAGTCCTGCAAAACATGCTTTCTCATGATTCGAGAAACACTACCGCGAATTTTCGGGTTTGCAAAGCTCTTGTAGCAACGATGTTCGAGACAATCATCGACAATACCACCACTGACGGCACAGAAGCACCATCCGCCCGAAGAGATGCACTGCAAATTCTCACGATCTTTGCAAAGTCTAATGCCAAGCTGTTCAACGCCGAGCAGGTCCAACTGCTCGAGCCATATATCAAGAGTGTTGCAGCTGGTGATGACCTGGCCATCTTTCGATCAACAGTCATCATTTTCCGTCATGTTCTTCCACATCTACCGAAGATGCATCATGAGTTCCTCTTCAATGTCAGAAGAGACCTTCTTCCGAATGTGTCGCGGATGAATAAGCTCATTCTTGATGATCTGGTTGCCTGCCTGTGGATTATCAGTGGGGTCTTGAATGATTTCCAAAACCTCACAAAATTGACGGTTTCGAGCTTGGACAATATCCAAAAGCTCAAGAATATAAAGCTGAGCGACGTCAATAGCGATGCTGTACGAAAGCTGGTTAAGTTACTACTGATCACTGGTATGGTGGGCAAGCACTGCGATCTTGATCCACAGGCTGAGAGCTTCCGACGGGTTTTCCCAAATTGGAAAGATTCTTCCGTGGCAAAGCTGATGGCAGACACCTTTGCCCCATTCGCATCTCCTTCGCAACAAATGGAAGTAAGAAAGGCTGCTCTTGACGCCATCGGAATGGTCTGCGGGTCGTGGCCAAAGAATTTCTCATCAGCAAATATCTTCACTTCCTTCAAGGAGGCATTCCAGGAGAAGAATACCGCTCTTGAAGCAGTCATTATGAGAGCTTTCAAAGACTACCTGGTTCGAGAGGAAAAGCGTTCCGAAATGGGAGCTGAGGGCAAAGTTGGCGCTGCTACGGATCCTCAAGCCAAGCTGGGAGTCATGGGTGGTGGACAAGGTGACGGCGTTGCCCTTGGGATCGCCAAGCAATTTTTGGAACCCATCACAGAAATTGCTTTATCTCGACAAGACGAACATGCTTTGCTTGCTACCGAGGTGCTTGCCAGCATCGCTCGGCAAGGTTTAGTCCATCCCAAGGAGACCGGAGTGCCTTTAATTGCTTTGGAGACCTCGCCGAATCCAAAGATTGCCGAAATCGCTTTCCGAGAACACCGTGCGCTTCATGAGAAGTATGAAACCATCCTTGAGAAGGAGTACATGCGAGCCGTCCAAATGGCATACGTCTATCACCGGGACGTTATCGAAAATACGCATGGCGCTACTCTCAACCCGTACACTTCCAAGTTCTCAATGATGATAGAGGTCTTGAAGATCAGTAAGGTCAAGAGTCGCAAGAAGTTCTACGAAAATCTGTGTGCACGCATCGAATTTGACCCAGCTAAGATGAACATGGAGGATCTTCCACATCATTTGGACTTCTCGCAATTTATCATCCAGAACATGGCCTACTTCGACTATGCGACTATCGATGAACTTCTCTCAGCGATCACGGCCATGGAGAAGGTAGTTGCAGCCACGGGTACCAGTATCGCTCATTCCATTGAGACAGAAATCTTCCAGATTAGTCTTGACCAGCCTTCTCAGGTTGATGAGAATGGTGTGGCTCAGCCGGTTTCAAAGCCGGTCGATCCGCTACGTCTGCAGATGCTGGCTGCAGCTTCGATGATGCTTTCAATGCTCTGGGAGGCACGTACATATCTTCGGAAACAGTATGGCTTGCAAAGTCGTCAACAGAGCAAGAGCAAAGGTGTTCCCAAGGATCTGAACAAGGCCCCAACGCGAGCCCAGTTCATCACTGGTGACAAGTTCTGGGATGATGTTGCTACGATCATGGGTGGTATGGAATCTGAGGAAACTATGATGACCCAATGCCGAAAATTCGTAGAGCTGTTGAGCATTGACCAGGAATTCAAGATCGCAGCAGAAGGAGACGATGACGAGGAAGCTGAGAGAACTAGACTTGGCACGCCTAGTGAAGATGAAGCCGGAACTCCAGGTCCGCCTGGCAGTGGTAGAGGACGCAAGAGAAAGGGTGCTGGTACTCCGGGTGGTCGGAAGAAGAGAGCTCGCTCTTCTTCTATTCAACGCACTCGTGGTAAACCGAAGGGATCCGGAAAGAGAGCAAGTGTTGACAAGAGTGACGATGAGGGCACTTGGGAATAGACTTTCGTGTGCCATAATATGGCTGGAGACATCGGCGCTAGGATGATACGACTGGGGAAAATATGTACTAGGGGTCCTAGGCGTTCATGTGCTTACTTGGGATGGAGTCGTGGCTCCTGGTCGCGGGAAACTACACTTGCGAGAACATTGCGCATGCTTTAGCATGGATGAAACATTCATAGAAGATATTAGAGCAGAAAATGGAGACATTTAGGAGGACCGTGGATTTTGATTTGCGCGTGATGTGACTTCAGGTTTATAGCTGCCTAATCATACCCACGATTCTTGGAATTTCCTGGTGCTTGAGAATCTATGACGAGAGGCATCTCGTCCAAGAATCAGCACTTCAGGAAAGTGCGATTCATCATAGTTTTCTGCCGCTACGGACTCGGCCCTGCAGCTGATGCTGGCGACTTTTTCTGAGCTCCTCTGCTGTCTTGCTCTACACCACCCTCTGGACTCGACTCGTTCATCTCTAATAGGTACGACGTCCACCTGGATTCCCTTCTGAATGAGTGGTGGCAAAATCACGTGCCATCAAACCCCTTTCCTGAACCCCATATGCGTCTTCCACCACAACAATATCTCCTCATCCCTTCCCAAGAATTCGTCAAAATCCCTGATAGACGTAAATTCTTTCACCGTCCCAGGCTCAACCCCAAGTCCTGCCAGCTTGCCACGCTCGGTGGCTTCCTTTTTCTGGAGCTGGTAGTCTTTGTATCTCAATTTCTGTAGATGTCATCAGCATCGGTCCATCACACTCATACGAATAGCCCAAGATGAGAGAGGTAAGAGGAGAGGGGAGGAAAGAAAGGGGGAGTCTACACGCACAACCTCCATCCACTCCTCTGCATGCTCGCCTTCCGCAAGCATAATGCCGGGTGGAGCTCCGGTTTTTAAAAGCACGGAACAAGAGAGTCGTTTTGCGGCTTTGGTAAGGGTCAAGATCTTTTTGCGGGAGGTCATGTGATGGGTGCGGATGAGGATGCGGTGCAGCGGTGGCATTGGGCCGTGGATATCAATCAGGTGAGGGAGGGTAGGTTAATGAGTTGGGGTCCGACTAGGGACCGCCGAATTTGGAAGTGGCAGTATATGTAGCGATTGCAGTAAATTGAGCACTAACTACGCTAACGAGTGGTAAATCGCATACTGCACTGCAGCAGCGGTCAAACCTGGTAGAATACTGTAGCACATCATTCTTATGCTTCTGCTTTGCTGAGTATTGTAAACTACGTTCAGGTGCGCTGCCTCTTGGCGTTTAGTGTACTTTCGATGATTTCTACGATAAACAAATCTTCTATCCTTATTTGAGTTCTTCGACTCAGTCTACAACTTTCCCAATATCACCTATATTCCCGGATACGTTGGAGCAAAGCCTTGCCGATGGTTGCCGCCCGGTCTGTCTACAAATGGTTGTTGGGGTTGGAGTGGGCCCCATTATAAGAATGAACGAGCTTATGAGCCAAAAGAAGTGCGACCTACTTCGTACATATCGAAGGGGGCCTTAATGCGGGTAATTGGTAAATGTGATAACCATCAACCATCGATGGGGAATAGTCGCTGGCTCCGAAAAAGTGAAATCTCAGCCCCTACGCGCTAATGGACGCCTCTTCAACAGCACGATGCGATAAGAATAATCGGCCCCGCATCAACATAATCAACGTCTGTGACTGTGCCCACCTGAGCAAACATCATCCATCACTCTCATCAGCATCTTTTAGCTTCCTTTTGTACAACCTATCCATCCTATGTCTTTCCATTAACCTACCAAATGGCAGACCCACTAAGTACTACTTCCGGGCTGCTGACTTTGGTGGTGTTTGCTTTCCAATCCAGCCAATTGCTCTACCAGGCTGTCACAAGCTTTCAGAGCAACCAGAGGACTATTCGGGAGCTTAGAGAAGAGCTGGAAGCCTTGAATGGGGTCTTAGAATCTCTTCGTGAGACAGTCACCGACACGGATGCCGATCTCACAGCGCTTAAGCTGCCTCTCCTCCGTTGCGGTAAAGCTTGCAATGACTTCGAGGCGGCGATTATCAAATGCACAGCGCATTCAGGTGGACCCAGGACAAGTTTCAGGGACTGGGCGAAGTTAAAATACATGGGCGATGATATCGTTGGATTTAAAAATATGCTTGCAGGATATAAATCTACCATTATTATTGCACTCGGTGACGCAAATATGTAAGTTTGACGTGCAGCTTTAGGGACGGAACTAATATGTTATCGCACAGTCGCAAGTCCACTGTCACCGCTAGCGTTCTCAAGGAATATAAAGAAGTCATCACGAACACGACCGCCGACCTCGAAGACCACCTCCAAGAGATCGACAAGAAGCTGCAGAGCCTTTCTTTGCAAGGGGGGCCAATTTCGGAAGAAGATGCGGCTGAGCAACGACAATTGCAGGAGGAGAGGGACAGCACTCAACAATGCCTTGGTATCTGCGCCCAGGTCTCTACGCACATAGATCAACTTCATCCCAACTCCTCCAACAATACTTCAACACCATCGGCTGGTCATCAGCGACCCGTTATCACGCTTGGAGGGCTTCTCTATGCACGGGAAACCACAGCCGATACGCTCCAGGCGTTGAAAGAGAGACTGTCTACTACAACCACTGAGCTCGAAAAACATCTCCAAGATATCAACAATCGGCTAGAAAAATTCTCTTCGCAACCGCTCAAGCAGTCGAACGAACAGGCGGCTGAGCAAGAGAGAATGAGAGAAGAAATGGAGAGCATTAAACAGTGTTTAGCCATCTGTTCCCAGGCCACTACGCAAGCAGATAAGGAGCGAATCAACGACTTCGAAGACATATCTATGGCTGATGATGGCCAGCAAGTGGTCGTCTCAACCATTGGGGACTTAATTTCAGCTAAACGTGTCACTGCTGGAGCTAGATCGTCCCAGTGGCTGGGGCAGATGTCTGATGAAACTCTCCAGCAGCTCTCGCGAGATCACAGTCGTGCCGCAATAGAGAATGCGACGCAACAGCAAACTGAAACAGATTCCCAATTTGAGGGCCGATATGGGGCGGGAGTCAAGCTCCGTTCACTTAACCTGAATGAAGTTGGTGCGATAGGCAAATAGCGGGTACCGGCTGCACGGAACACAAGTACCAAGAGAAGAAGTATCAGCGATGAGACGGACAATATGCTCAACAGTTCAAAAGGTCGGCTGGGAGGAAACGAAACTTGCATACATTATTGTACTGACCAGAGCGGATGTGGATAATGTTCATTAAAATCTAATATGCGCGTACATTTGTTGTATAAAGACAGGGAAGTTCAATGTACGTACACTTCAACTCTACAGATAGCCGAGAGATACTAGTCATTACAGAGTTATTATAATATCAGGAGACATAGCCCTTTTTTTAGTTGATTTAGATAATCTGAGACAGCAAGTTTTGGAAAGCCCCACGATAAAGTATGAGACTATCCCGGTACTATCCTCCCCACTCTTCTTCCCCCTCCCCCCCACAACAACAAAATAAATATTAATTCAGTCGTTTTGCGGGGCGGAGGATTGACAGGAGGCCTCTAAGTGGTGAGGTTCCCAGTGAGGTTCCCGGCTAGTGGCTTAGTTTAGTGGATTCAGGGTGGCGGTAGAAGGTTCAAGAAGTCTGTAAGGCCACAACCCTCGCGATCTCAGATTTCCTATTCGCTATATACCCTAGACGTACACCCTGGAAGGCTATCCACAATTGTCAGAATTAACCTTTATTTACGCGGGGAGGGGGCAGTGGATTTAAACGCGGGAGACCATCGGTACAATCATTTGTGGATTCTTAGGCGTCGCATTAAACAGCGGCTAAACCCGCTATATAGATTCGGCGGCCATCGCCCCTGAATATAGCATTTAGCTATGAACTTAGTCATTCTATAGCCTAGGCTATATTAAAAGATTTGAAAATTCAAATTTTTGACATTCTGCTCTACTACTTGTGCACAAGACTTACCTCCTTTGTTATGGAGGAGAGGATCGTAATCTCGTAATTTGAGAGAAGCGGTAGTATTGAGTGCTTGCTAGGATTATTGAGGACAGTACTTAAAACGGGCAAAACTAGCAAAATGAAATAACCTATTTCCGACCCCCTAGGTGTCTGGTCTTCGTTAGCCGTTACTGCTTCCCTTTAGGTAGTTCGTCGTCGAGCATGACTGTCCTTTGAACTTAGCAGAAAATATATCAACCTTCGTTTCAAGTGTAACTGCCGTTTACTGATTGACGACAGTTAGTAAGGAGAGTAATACATATATTCCAGGTTAGTAGGGCAAGCCAAGGCCAAGGGCGGGGAAATGCGTCAGAAAAAAGCCCCCTTCATTCCTATCAAGCAATTCATAGTTTCTTAAGAACATATCTTCATTAAAATGACCGATTCTACGTCCTCTATCTCTCAAGTTTGCTTATCACGTGATAATTTAATTTGCCCTCCTGCGTCCTAAAGTATTAATATCTCTCCATCGACAGAAATGAATTTGACGGCCGTTTATGTACGACCGACCGCTGCTCAATAATCAATGGCAATTAAGGTAGCATTGGTCACACATGAGCTAGAGTACACATCTTGCACAGGTCTTCCTCATTACATTAGAGCTATTTGAGGGCGAATTGACAACGTCAGCAATGGGGTAAGGCAACGGAAGTAGTGCCTGTGTCACTTGTATGGTTGTTTGCCAGGCCTGTAGATCGTGAAAACAGCAAGTTGCTGATAATGTATACTTGATTTCTAGGAGGTAGATAAAGGGGATGAAGGATTTCGTGGCTAATATCTGCCTCCCAATTGAGCGGTGTAGGCGCGACTCGATCTTCTAGAGATGTACTGCGAAAGGAATTCGGAACAAAGCGATTGTTAAATTTTAGTACTTTTCATTCATGCTCATTTCCTGTGTTCATTCCGAATATGCAATCTTTCCCCTTTCCCATTATCGCACACTCAATCATGCATGCATTCTTATATTCCCAACCTCCTCAAAAACAACGCCATTGCCCCATCATTATCATGAAAAACTCTTCACCCCCTACTTCAAAAACCAATCCTTCCCTTCCAACATCGCGCAAATCGTCAGCACAGCCACAAGCTCATCCATCTTCCCCCCATCCAAGACCAGTAATCCCTCCCTCTCATGCGCGCTCCGCTGAGCATAGCGAGCCACTTCTCTTTTTCTGCGTTTGCCATTGTCGTCTTCGACTACCTAGTCACAAATTAGTCACCCTTCAAACCCCTCTCTTAGTGCCAAAATACAACTTTTGAGTCCAAAAGGGTAGAGGAAAAAAGAAGAGAAAGAGGAAGGGAAAAATAAAGGAAGAGGGAACGAGGGAAAGAGCTACGAACTTTGTAAAGAGCTTTCTGGTATCTTGTTTCTGGCTCCACCTCCCAAATATACGTTACGCCATCCTTGACAAATTTCTCTCCGCGTCTATGCAGTCCATTTTCTTTTGGGGTGCCTTCGACAAGTTTGCGGATCTCCATATACTCACCCTCGCCTTCTTCGTGTGGGAACACGACTTTCACGCCTTTGCCTCCGAATTGCAGGAAGGGGTGTTTCCATTCTGCTACTTCGTTCCCTTCAACGTCAAGAATCGCAAGATGCGTCCCCAATAAATTCTGTTTCTCCAACGAGTAGCGGACTTGGGGTGATGGAGAAATGATAGAGGCTTTATGTGCGGAGAGTAGGTGCTCATCGGTTATTCCTAGGGTTGGAGACCACAGACTATACAGTCGGGGTGTCAGGTCTTGGATCTGTGATGGTTGATGGGTCTTGTGTGGTGGTGGAAGATGGATTGCTAGCGCACGGGTCGGGTGCAAGGGTGTGTTGAGATCCAAGGGGAGGGTGAAGGGGCTGTGGTGTGGGGAGGTGGGGGATGTTGGTTGGGACATTGCGGTGGTCTGTGT
>AYLM01000149.1:0-24890 GCA_001625345.1 Cairneyella variabilis | reverse complement strand
CCCCCTCCCTCTCCTCCAGCAGTAGCTGAGCGTAGCATACTGTTGACCATTTAACTCACATCTAGGGACCAGTTAAATGCAGGAACCATGGATCTATTGAGCTTGAGAACACGCGTCGGCCCTAGCAGTGCCGAAGCATACTTGCTGTTGCAGGACTGGTGATTCCCCATGCATCTCTTCAGCCATATGTCGGCCATCCGAAGACTGAGAGCTGAGCCAGTATGACTAGTCCAAACACAATGAGAGCATGCTTGTCCTCGATCCCAGACTGCTCTGTCTTCATCAGAAATGACGCTTACGCAATAATCGCATATTTCGCAGGATCTGACATCTTTGTTGCTCATATTATTAATCCGGATACGTTGTGTGGTAACTAACCACCAGACCTTGCTCATCAAAGTACATGTAGTCATAATCTGGTGGCAGCAGATCCTCGCGTGTTTTGGTTAAGCAATCGGCCTGCTCAACAAACGCTTTGCAGTAGCGGCACAACTGATGAGGTATAATTTGATCTTCCTGGAAAGCTTGTGCTATTTTGAGGTTCACGATGTATTGAGAGTTTGAATATCTGAAGAGCCGCAAGGAGTCCAAGTAAGCGCCCGACCACGGCGTGTGCTTGCATTGGCCAATCGCGTTCACCAGGCCACCCTATCCGAAAACCGGGCAGCGTCAAAATTGCTTTCCAAATCCGCAAGGTTGTGTTTCGAAATTTGACGGCTAGGACTGAGAGAAAATCTTTGCCAGAAGTTTTTTAGTCCAGCTGTGTTCCAGAAATATATTAATTATTTCATGTAAATACTAGTCCAAGAAGGCATCTCACCTGTGCATCTGACGGGAGCCGCTTCGGGCATACCGCCTTGCTTAAGTGACCTACTGCTCTTGGCGACGTCTAGAAAAATGGCACCCACCTACCGACTGACAATTCTAAAAGAAATTGACAAAGGACATCCGTGATTTTACTAGCCGGCCTTGTTGTACATGCCTTTACGGAGCAATCAGAGATGATAGTCATATAGATCTTCAACGGCCAGCGCTATCTCCTGAAGTGGAAATCAGATTTACGCCAATAAACTTCATACCGGAGCTTTATAGCATATCGCTGTTGACCGCAATTAGTAACGAAATAATTTCTTGCCGTAACTTTGTTTTAGAGGAAAGAGTCTCTGAGTGACGTGCTGCACGTGCTATCGATCACGCCATCCGCGACCCATTTCTGACATGATAAGACCTGGCGCTTCTGGTCTCAAGTGCAAACATTCAAAAAATGCCTCAAAACAGCCAACTCGACGATGGGCCCCAAATATCGCTCCTCGCAGGCCGTGATGAGCCAAATTACGGCGCAAATAGCACCAATGTGCCCGCACCTGCAGCGCAAGGAACATTCACGCGGAATCTCGGGACCATCGAGGCCTTCGCCATCGTTATAAGTATTGTTATTGGAAGCGGTGTCTTCACATCTCCTGGATCAATTGATGACAATGTCCCTTCGCCAGGTGTTGCCTTGGTCATATGGCTGGTTGGCGGCGTGCTTGCTTGGACTGGAGCGAGCACTTTGGCAGAACTGGGGACTGCAATTCCGGGAGAAGGTCAGTGGTGTCAAGATAATTTTGACAGTCAATAAATATACTGATATTTCATTTTAGGGGGCGTGCAGCTATATCTCTGCCACATTTTTGGCGACTTCTTCGGCTTCCTGGCAGCCTGGACGTGGATTGTGGCCGTTATGCCTGCGACGCTTGCAATTCTGAGCATTGTCTTCATAGAGAGTAGTTTTTCCGCCATGGGAGTGACTGACCAGGCGGGAAGAATTGAGCATAAGCTCTTATCAGTCTTGGTGCTGGTTGTCATAAATGGGGCGAACTCCATTAGTACAAAAGCGAGTACTCGATTGAATAACTTCTTTGTCATGGCAAAGTTTGTCAGTATTTTGGGAATTGTAGTGGCTGGCATAGTAGTCGTAATTCTTGGATCTTCGGACCCAGAACGAGATGTTGGAGGAAGGGATTGGTGGACGAAACCCTGGTTTGCCTACAGAAACAGTGTTGCAGCCGATGGGAGTCCGATCGAATGGGGAAAGTTGAGTGATTGGGACATGCTTGGTCATTACTCTGCGGCACTCTATGGCGCGTTATGGGCGTATTCGGGATGGGACAAGGTCAGTCGTATATGGTTCCCCATCTTCAAATGAAGGGGCAACTCATACTCATCAGGCTATTTACATCACGGCTGAACTCTCGGCACCTGCCCGTCAGCTTCCACTCGCCATCAATACGGCAATCCCGACTATTGTTCTCTGTTTCATTACTGCCAATGCAGCTTATTATATCCTCCTTCCATGGGATATGGTGTCCACGACCGATAGCGTGGCGGTAGTAAGTCCCATATTTTATTGGTTAATCGACTATGTAACTGACATAAGAACGAAAAGACTGCTATAAATCGACTGTTAGGTCATGGCTTTGGCATCGTAGCAGCAATTCTAGTTTGCCTGGTAGTGGCAGGTTCACTTCTTGGAAACTCCTTCGTCGCCGGCCGCATGACAGTTGCAGCTGCACACCTCGAGTGGCTCCCTCGCTATTTTGCTTTCATTGGACATATTGGTACCGAACCTGACCCCGATACCGCGTCCTCGGATTCTCACAAGTCGTTCAAATCTGATGCGCCTCTCAATGCACTCCTCCTCTCAACGATCCTCTCCACTCTGTACATTCTCTTCGGGAACTTTCGCGCTCTCCTCACATTTAATGGCCTGGGTGAGTATTCGTTCTTCTTCCTCACAGTTCTCGGCGCAATTGTCTTGCGATTTCGTGAGCCGACGTTGCACCGTCCCTATAAGCCTTTGCTGCTGATTCCGGTAATTTTTACGGCGGTGAGCGGCTTTGTCGTGGTAAGAGGTGCTGTCTTTGCGCCTGTGCAGGCGGCTATCTTGATCGTGGTTTGGGCTGGTGGTACGGGATTTTATTGGATAAGAAAGAATTGGTCGAGGAGGATACAGGAGTAGAAGATTTGGCAGGCGTGCTTGCTTGCTTGAAACACGCTTAAGCCCTAGCTTGTAAATGCATCAACAGCTTCGATTACTCGATAGCAGGGTCTTGAAGGGGTCGGTCTAATCATCTAATGTTTGAACATGAGATTTAGAGGAAGTGCTTACATAGCGTTAATCACTCCGCCAAAGTGCCTTGGTTGGTTGTTGCTGTGGTGATCTTCAGTGAAAAGCTGGACATTCTAGAAATTCCGCCTGGTGGTCTGCTGTCGGTGCTCCAGGTTGGCCAACCGGCATGATGATGAACAGACCCCGTGATTCGTGCAGCTTGCTTTGGTGCTCTGGCTCTTAAATTTACTACTTACAACTCTTCAAATTATTGCACATAAAACCTGTCTTTGCAGGCACTGGACTTACTCCAAATGCAGGTGAACTTTAAGTCACGTGTCGAGCTCATTGATTGGCCGTGTTCGACAACGAGCGATAAGAAGCACATTGACCTTCCACATCTCTCCTTCCTGAACTTTATTGCATCCCACCTTAGACGTAAGTACCCCGCTCTCGACCTGCAAGATGCAGGTACTGTGCCTGATAAGAAATGTACAACGTTACAATTGGGCCATCGATATATACGCGCAATGCAGGCTTCTTCTCTCTACCTCCTGGCTCTCGCCTGCGCTGCCATTGGGACGTTCACTGCAAAGGCCTTGGCGACGTTGTACCTGAACGTGTGAGATCCCCACGCGGCAGCGCTTTTGATTTTCGACGAGATGTCTCTGTTATGGATACAATTCGGCATTTTCTGGCTTATTCTGTCTCCTTTCCTTGATGCCCAGGTTGTGACCCCTGCCCTGAATGTTTTCCAGGTCGAGGCACCCGTCAGAACGAGCTATGAAGGCGCGGTGTGCAAGCAGGTAGTCGTTCAGCACAATTTTGCTGCAAGCTATGGCACACCCTTCGTTGGTACTGTTCGCCCACCTCAGACGTGATTCTACGTACTGACGAGCTGTAAGGTACCTATTTGCCACCCTCAAGCTGCAACTTTACCACCACGGTATTCAACCTCTCTGTGACTTCCACTGGTATTAATTACGATCGCCTGGGCCTGCTTTTCTTCGGCGACATCGAAATATGGCGCATGACCACGGCAATGCCAGTCCGCACCGGCATTTACTGGAACTTCCAGAAAGATATGACCGTGTTCAACACCCTGCTGCGGGCTGAGCAGAAAGTCATCATGGAACTTGATAATCTCTATGATTCGGTCTTTACCGGGAACTACAATGTGACGATCACAGCACTTTATTATGATGACGAGGAGACGGACACTCCTGCTGACCTCATTCTGCCGATTTCATCACAGTCATCAGCTCTGAATGAATCCTCTGTTCTTTCACTCCCAGACCAAAATGCCACCGTTTCTTTCACGTTGCCAAGAAACGCAGAGCGAGCAGTTGTCAGCGTTCTTGCATCGGGAAACGGTGCTGAGGAATTTTGGTACACGAATGTGCCGACAGAGTTTGACGACACTTTTAACAACTCAGCAATCTACGGCTACAGTCCCTTCAGAGAAGTGCAGCTGCTTATTGACGGTGCATTGGCTGGAGTAAGCTGGCCATTTCCTATCATTTTCACTGGGGGGATTAGTCCCGGCCTCTGGGTACCGATCGTGGGCATTGACACATATGATTTACCGAGCTTTGAGATCGACATTAGTCCTTGGCTGGGGGTATTGTGTGATGGACAATCTCATTCGTATGAGCTGAAGGTGGTTGGCTATGACTCGAAGACTGTCCTCGGGACTGTAGGCTCCAATTGGTGGGTCACGGGATCCATCTTTGTTTGGGTAGACAGCAAGGGAACCCAGACCACTGGAGCTGTAAGCCACTTCGATAATCTGCGTAGGATATCACTGAATCTTGTCTTAGGCCCTCTACTCGAACAGTCCGTCACCTTCTTTTGAATTCACGCCCATAATTACCACGTATGGGAGTACGAATACAAGTCTCTGGGTTCAGTTGAAGGCTTCCCGATTCCTGTCTCATGCAAGCCGAATTACAACTTCTTCTGGACCTAGGACACTCACCTGGAGCCAGACCCTATCATACGAGAATACCCAACTTTTCACTGCTTCCGGATATACCGAGTCTCTTTCTCAACTTACAAATGGAACATCAACATTCGCGTCGTCCGTAGAAGTCCCCATGACTATCACCAACACTTTCTCTTATCCAATATCTTTTCAACAAGCATATACTGTTCCTACCGATGCCATCACTACCAACTCAACTCTTTATGCCGCGCTGGACCGCTCTCTTCTCTCAGAGACTATTCCCATTCTTGAGCATCTTACTTCGCCATACACCTTTTATTCCCCACAGACACTCGCAACAAGGCAGAATGGAACTTGCATTTACTATTGGAACAACACATACTACGAGTTTGCTGGTGCCATTGATCCGGCAATGGGCACGCTCGGAGAGACGGAGCAATGGTTCTCGTTTGCCGGTCAGGTGGAGGGAGGCACTAGAGGAAATGCGGTTTCGTACGGAAGACATGTGAAAGCCGTGGATGGATATGAGCCTGTTCTGGTGTTGGATGAGACTTTCGAAAGAGGGATCGAAGTGCCAGCTAACGAACGATAGGAGAAGACTGAATTGCTAAATAGACTTGCTCGATAAGGATGGAAGTTGTGACACCGCAATCAATCAAGAGTCGAAGGCTACTGATAATAGGATTAATTTAAATTTTACCCCACCGACTTATGAGTGCATGAATTGAGTCATGCGACAACTGAGACTTGGTACACAGAAAATTCCAGTGAGATGAAAGGCGAGAGAGATTGGTTGAAAGTCGCAGTTTTGGAAGTGAGGCCAAAACTTACCGTCTCCAAGCTATTCTGCCGATTTCTGGAGGAAATATGAAAACGTACCCTGCCCGACACTTTAAGTTCTTATGCTCTATAACTTTCAAATCTAATAGCAGAAGCCACTGTACTGACCGTAGCTGCACCCTTGTATTAAAAGGAAGTCGAAGACCTCTCCATTCCTTCCTCCTTCCTCCCCACACACCTTTCCTCCACGTCAGCGCACAACACAACTCCTCGACGCAACACTTCGACAGCGGAGCAAGTCTGTTACCTTGGCTTGGCACTTCATCATCGTGACAAGTGTTCAAGAGAACGTGAATTTGTCAGCACGTCGCTTTCGTGATCAGTTCTGAGCTTTCACCCTTTGCAACAACAACACACCACAGTGCAAGTCTCGCGCGATACACGACTTTGACCTCTCAGCTTCTGCGTCATACAGAGACGACACGATCACTGCGAGCTCATCGTCTGCAAATTTGCTTGCGATTCAGCTCTGAGCTTTCTTTGACAGAGGTTCGAGACCGCGATTGCGACTTCAGCTTTTCGGCTTCGGTTCACCTTTGGAAGTTGCTACTAGAGAGCAAGGTCTACCCCACACTATTGCAACATATCTACATTCCTTACATCTCGTGAGCCCACTTTCGTGCTTGCATCATCATCACCACCAACTAGCTTCACCACCAATTTCACTTGATCTTCTCCAAAATGGATCAAATGGATCTTCTTGCGATTAATTGGGAGCCTAGGCTCAATGCTCCTTCGGGTTTGGCCAATACGATGTATTGCTCCATGCGTGAGTATCGGAGTGCTATAGATAGTGCAAGAAATATCATTGGCGTGGGAACACAAGCATACAGCCAAACAATCAACGCAATCAATGAGATGATGCAAGAGCCTCCTGCGGCTCGAAGTAACTTGATTGAGCTTGCCAGAAATCCAGCCAAATCCGGCGACGAGGCATCCTTAGAGTCGAATCTCTCCTTCACTCTCTTCACCCAACTTCCTGCTGAGCTTCGGCTGGCTATCTGGAGACCCGTCCAATCAGGACCTAGGGTTGTCGAGTTCCGCCATACCTCAAATTCTCGTTCCATCAAGCACGACCTTGTGTGCAATGAGTTCCCAGTTGTTCTCCACGTCTGCAAGGAATCGAGAGAAGAGGCTCTGAAGACCTACCAGCCTCTGTTCGCGCACAAGAAGTGTAGGAACCCTAAGTACTTCAATCCTGAAATTGATACACTGCATATCCGAGGCAGACTGCCTGGTGAGTGGGCTGGTAATCTGTTTAAGGCAGTTCAAACTCTTGCAGACAAAATCCAGATTCAAAATCTTAGTATCTCGGACAAATACTTCCACAGAATCTTCGATTTCCCGAACTTGAAGAACGTGCCACTTTTTTCCGCTAGTACGCTGCTCAGTATCAGACCTTGTCATCGAGATGAACACCAGATTCACAATACAGGTGGTACTTGCTTTCCGGCAAAGAAGACACATCGATTCCCAGATGAGGTCATGGATAAGGTCTCCCTTTACAGTGACAATCTGATCAACGAGACGATGATGAAGATTCGCAGTGGAGATTGGGGACAGTGGGAGGTGGCTGAGGGCTGGAAGCTACCAACCTCTTCTCATCGATACATGTGTACGGCATGTATCGATGAGAGAAAGGAGTGGTATTGCCCTATGTTTGGGAATAATACCGCCAAGGCGAAGGGTGCACGTCAGGCAAAGGCTGAGAGCGAAGAGACGAACGGAGACGGCGTCGGGACTGACGGTAAGGATGATGGCGGGGCTTTGGTTATGGGTGATTGGGGCATGGCCATTTGAATGGAGCAGGAAGACGACAGCAAGAACAGGATACAGTCACAGCGAAGATGAGTCTTTACGCAATCTGTTTGGTCTTTACGTCACCGATATGCATCTTCCTGGGTATCGACGGCTACGCAGAAACTGAGGAAGGTATGGCCATCGGAATGGGAGTTCTGGCTCTTGGAGTCTTGCTTTTGACTTGAGACCCGATAGACAATGGGAAATGCACGGCGAAAAAATGAGAACACAAAATGCACTGCGTCTGCGGAGAGAAGGTAACTATAGCTCTCTTCTCAACTTGAGCGTCTTTCATAGCGGAATATAGATTCTTTCACAAATTTTGACTGTGACCATCGCGCCGGAGCTCAAGGTCTATGTTACGGGCGGCACTAAGGTACTGTACTGTAGATATAGAGGCTCTTGCCTTACTGAACCTCTTTTTTTCTCTCCTTAGTAACGCACCAGAATACAGAACCTGTTCAACCATTGACTTGTTTCGGCCCGGAAGTTATTTCCTGTGACAGTCTGCAAATAGCTACTGATGATTTGGTTTTGAGCTATCTGAACACAGTTCGGACCACCATCGCTATTTGAACTATCGGGTATTTCAGTGCCGGTGCGGCATTTTGACCCCTTACTTTAGTGCCCCGGAAGCATTACCCCTTTTGGCTAGCTCATACATGTTATCCTAAGTCTCACTGGCTAGTATTATCACTATATATACTCAGTCAGTCCTTACATAGAAAAATTCAGACAATTTTCTCTTCATAGCACAACCATTCTGCAATCACGTGACTACCTGCTTGATATGAGCTCGGCCGCTGTGCAAGAAAACAATTTCTCCAGCTTAAGAAAGAAGCGTTCTTTGCCAGTATTGTATCCTCGCTCGCTCTTTTGATTCATCAAACAAAGCCACTTTCGATTCTCCAACACAGACCACCGAGTAACAACATTCACAGGTTTCTCTCAACTTCAGGTCCACTCACAACCAAGGTAATGACCTTTGAACTTCTCTACATCGGCTTGGTTTCCGACATTCTGATTTACTAAATCTCCTTACGCTTTACCACCATCTCCGAACCTTCCTCATCTACCACCACACAAAGATTTCACAGCCTTTACTTGGTTACCCTCCCTTGGCTTCCTCATTATACTATCTCGTAGTAAAACCTTAGCTTCCACCACTCTTCAGCACAAGATCTGCCGAAATACTTGCAGCTTCAACTTGAGCCTCCTGGACCAAACTAAAGGCCACAATCGTGACTTCAGCTCTTCAATTCCGAGCCACTGAGACAGCAAACTTTCGGGAGCATCAACAAAAAAGGTGCTTTGACAACATTATCTTCTGGCTCAGCTTCCTTACTTCATTGAACACCGCCACCTCAAATCTCCACCATCAACCTCCTGAACCATCTCTCGAGTTCGGGGGCACTCAAGATCACAAAAGCAGCTAATATCTGATTCGCCAAACCGCTCTCAACCTTGAATCTCAGCAACATGATTTCGTCATCTGCTCTTGCTCGCCGTAAAATGGGTGCTACCACATTTCCCAAATTTAGCAAGCTTCCCGCTGAGCTGCGACTCAAGATTTGGAAGTTTGTGGAGCCTGGCCCTCGGGTAGTCGAGCTTTGCTTTGCCTATTATACACGGTCAAACACGTTTGAGTTGGTCTGCGATAGCTTTCCAATCACTCTCCATGTCTGCGGCGAGTCGAGAGCAGAGGCGCTAAAGTCTTATCAACTTGCGTTTAAGCAGAAGCAATGCCGTCATCCGGTTTACTTCAACTTCGAGATTGATATCTTGCATTTGAGGGGTGACAGTGAGCGCTGGGGAAATTATTGCAGGCCTTACTTCACGAAATTCAAAACCGTCACCAAGCTGCTGCCGCAGAAAGACCAAGTACAGAAGCTTTCCTTGTCTTGAAAAGGTTGGAATCACGACGGTTATGCTTACAACGGACCTTGTACTCCAATCATTCTCCACTTCCCAATCTGAAGGAAGTGACCGTGGTTGCGGTGATCAGTTATCGGCTTGGAGAAGTCACGGCTGAGGGACATGATGGTTCTTGCAACACCACCAACACTGGTGGATCCTCCTTCCCGGCTTCTAGTAATTTTAAAGCTATGTCAAATATGTCTATCTCGGAGAAGGACTTAGACCGAATGCGGAATCATTTCTTTTGTTTGAATTAGGGAATAATCTCCAATTCCTTGTAGAATTTATCGAAGGATATGTGGGAAGGGGGTTCTTCATGGCGGATTCCCACCTTTTATCACGCCGCTGTTTACATCACTATGAATCTATCCAGGAAGGAGAATTACTTCATTTATACCACAAGAAAGCCCAAGGGACGACTCGGACGACTTTCATGAATCTGACAATGGCAAGCACAGACAGTGGTTGGAGAACGGGAACCATCGCACGAAATGGACCTCTTATGGTCGAAGCAAGCTTTTCCGAGCGAACGAACACTTAAGCATTGGAATTTTATTGAAAAGAAGGGTATGTCGTTTGATTCAACATCATTATTGGTATTTTCCCCTTTATCCTTGCTCCGACCAAAAACTGATGAACTGCAGATATTTGCCCGACGGTGTTACATGGAATCTTTCACTAAGTGTGATTATTTTGCTGTGGTTGTTTCTTTGAATTGGACAGAGAAAAGGATGTATTCAAAAAGCACTTGGGTTAGATGGCTTCCCTCAATCCAACATGATATGGAGGGCGAAAAGAAAAATTACACGGGGAACCGAACTGCTTTTAGTCCGCTAAAAGCTTATTCGCAGCTCTCTCCCAATTTGAGCTTCTTTTAATGCAATATATATATAAGTTTTTTAGCAAATATTGCTTGCGATCATTGCTGTGCCAATCATACATCTACTTCTAATAAGGAATTTGAGGCTTTGAAGTTTCCAACGAACTTACTGCGAGAACATCCCAGCTATCGACCTTTCCGGAGACGTCTCGCTGCTTACCCTTGCCAAAACTTTTTGCCTCAACCGCTTCCACCGCCTCCTCGAAGCCTGATTGAACCCAAGTGAATTTCTTTCCTTCCCTTCCAACCAAATTCAACCTTTACCGTGCCTTCAAGCTTTAATTGAGTTCACGGTTGCAATCCTCGTCAAACCTAGGTAGCTATCTTTCTGTCGCGACATCAACACCTCGACTCCGACTCTGGGATACTCTCAAATCACTAGCCTGCAGCAAAGTGGGATTTCGCTTTCATCCCAGAAACGAAATACACATGCCATCCTTCTTTTGTCTTCACTTTTGACGCCACAAGACCGATTCTCAATTTCTGCCTCGCGAACCATCTGAGTGCGCCTTCCGACCACAACCGCCTGCTCCTTCGTTCTTCAACTTCGACACCACAACTTCCTTCTTCCGAATACAACAACACAACCAAACAACCATCAAGACGCGTCGATTTCTCGCGCTCTTTGGAGAATCCTCGCGTTTTCGATACCACGGGATAGGCACCAACGGAGTTTACCTACAGTCACGTTACTGCCTGCTCTTCACCACCTCAGTTGTCCAGGCGCTTTCCAAACCTGAGGTCTTTTCGATCCTCAGATTTACATCTTTGATTATCATCTAATAACGACCTCGCCATACAACCATGCCGAAGAAGACATCATCTAAGGCTTCGGTCCAGGCTTCGTCGAGCGCCATGGCCAAGTTATCTACTGCCCCCACAGGTCCGACGATCTTTCCTCAGTTCAAAAAGCTACCCACCGAGCTGCGATTGAAGGTCTGGAAGCATGCTCACTTTCCGCGCATCGTCGAACTCCGCTTTTCTGCCTACCATAGATCGCTTCAGCATGACTTCATAGTCGGAGAGTTCCCTGCCGTCCTGCATGCCTGTCACGAGGCAAGAGAGGAGGCTCTGAAGGCTTACAAGCTCTACTTCAAGCACGAAAAATGTCGAGCCCCGGTCTACTTCAACCCTGCTGTTGATATTTTGCATTTAAGGAACTTTAGCGCCAGGGAGTACAACGTGCGCAAGACCTTGCAGATACTCACGGATATCGACAAAGTACAGTATCTCTCACTCGGCATTGGCAACTTTGAGCTAGTCACGCATTGGGGTGCTTCAAATCGCCCTCCTGTCATTTCGTACTTCCCGAACCTGACAGGAGTTCAAGTTATGGCTACTGATCATGAGGTCCCGAGAAAATGGCATACAGGCAAGCATGTCATCGCCCATAAGGAAGGATCTTGCTTTCCCGATATGAAAGATCTGCAGCTCAACGGTTTCATGGAGTCTTTGCACCTCGAAGACGCCCAGAAATTGGTCGCTTCGGCTCTCGAAAAATGTGATGAGTTGAAGGGCGCGCAATGGAATGTCCCATCATTTAACTACAGTGTTACCTGTCACAAGACTCAAATGTCTCTGGATCGTTTGAGGAAACTCAGCTGTAGCGCCCTTGGACCTATCAAGCGCAAGGAAGCCCGCGAATTGAGAGCCGAGAAAGCAGCCCAGAAGGAGCGAGAAAAAGCAGAGAAAGTCGCCGAGAAGAAAATAAAGGCAGCGGAGAAGGAAACAAAGAAGTCGAATTCAAGAGGCGCGAGCAAGGATAAGACGGGATCCTATTCGACGATCAAGAATGCTGTCGTGGATAAGGGTGCGAAGGGAAGGGGAAATTCCAACAACTTTGCATGACCTCAAGTAAGTACTCTCCGAGTCCTTGCTGGCTTTACCACTGACTGATCTAGTCTTTGACATGAGAATCTCTTCGACATGGGAAATCTCTTCTTCAAGACTATATTTTCATATCAGTCTTCGATCATACTGCATTTGGGGATGTTGAGCTGGGATTAATTTTTGATTCGGTGGTCGGATGGGACAGCTCTCCTGACCGGTAGTCAGATGGGCTACAACACAACGGGCATAGAATATTGCGGTGAATTACTTTAATAATACTGGTCGAGCACAACATTTGCACAAATGGCAGCGCTCTTCTAATACTCGGCTTCTTTCGCAGCGGAATAGACTCCTTTTTGCAAGTCTTTGCCCCATCACTGAAATGTTGGTACGTCCACTCGTGACTTGACTGTATGTGTTCGCTCCGGCTATCATAATTCCGCTCTAATTCTACGGGAATTTTTAAATATCGCTCGTTCTTAAGTATCTCTTCTTAAGTATCCTTAAATACTGGAGCTATTTTCTGTGAAGTGCTGATTCAGTGGTGTAGCAGATAGACAAAATTTTGCGAGTATACAAATGGGCACTTCTCAGACTCGGAGTATTAGGTAAATTTGCACGAAATCCGGAATCAAACTTTATAGTATTACATCTATCTAGCAGCAAATGAGATCTAGTGCAGGGTTTTAAGACTTTTGCAACTCCATATTCCTCCCCTTCACACCATAGATCTCTTCTTCAGTCAAATCAATCGCAAAATGCTCCTTAAAAGCCATCACCCTCTCCTCCTCTGTCTCACAAACAGTCACAACCCTCGTCTTTCCCCCATCATTCCTCTTCACCTCCCCGTTAACCAGCATAACCTTCCCAACAATCGCATCCTCGTCACCCTCCACCTCGGCCCGCAAAAACCTCACAATCAACACCGTCCGCGTCTGGAAGTTCGTAGCTCCATGACTCGTACTAGTGAAATAATTCATGATCTCAAAATCCTGCGGCAAGAACTCGAATTCAGGGAACGAGTAGAAGGAGTTCCATTCCGAGGTTGGGGAGTTGCGGTATTGGTAGATCCATAGTTTCTGATTGGAGAGATGGGAGGTTTGCTGTGGGATGAAATCGTGCATGAGTCGGATTTCTTGGGTTCCGAGGTTGTGTTGGGGATGGTTGTGGAGGAGTGGCATAGGGCGGGTTGGACCGTCGCCGCCGAAGCCGACGTCTAGGACGTACTTTTCGCCTGTGGAGAGGGTTACGATGTTCACTATGTGGATCCTATTTTGATCCCATCAATAATGTCTTATTTGAAAGAAAGGAAAAGAACTTACCATCCAGTATAATCACCTCCCGGCACGCCGCTAATCCGCGGTCGGATTCGGACTCCCGCAGTATACACTTGAAACCCCAGAGCTCGCAATATATGGTTGAAGAAAATGCTATTTTCCATACAATATCCGCCTCTGCCTCTTGCGTCGGTCACTATCTTTTTGAAAAGAACCTGAGGATTGAGGTTCACAGCGTGAGTGGTGGAGTAGTGAAGGGTGAGGTTTTCATACGGCACGGCGCTGATTTGGTAGATGTGAAGAGCGGTGAGATAGGCAGCGTCTAGAGGAGGTTTGGAAACCAGGCGGTACTTCCGTGGAAGTTGGACATGTTGTTCGTATTGCTCGATTTGAGCGGTAGAGTAGGCGGATACCATGGTATTGGGTGTAAAGATCCCACTTTTGGGATGAGTGACTCAGGATTTGGTATCCGGGGAATTGAGTCTTGACATAATTCCAAGTGAGAATGGTGAAAATGAAGCTTTTATATATAATCGGGGAATTGCTCGTGACTCATGATAATAAAACTCGTGTCGATATTTCGCGAGCCCCTTTACGTAGGCTCGGCATCTCAGGATTGTTGCTTAGTCAGCGAGTGGATATTATCACTTACGAGGCACAGTGAAAACTCTTGTCTGTATCATAGAATATTGTCCATTATCAGTTGACCTATTCTGCCGCCAATTCATCCTTTTCTGCATGCCATTTAATCTTACCGCTGCCCATAATCTTAACACGGCAGGGTCGGGTCGGCCGTCGATGACAATAAGTGCGTAGATGCAGCGAACTGACTTTGTGTTCAAGGGAAGCGTGACTCATGACTGAACGTTTCCTACCTAGGAAGAGGAATACAGTTCCTATTTGTAATTACGTTGTAGTAGTATACATTCATGTGGAATTACAGCCATTATCCTGGAAAATTGCGAATCTAAGACACATCTGCAATGTCACGTGCTTACATGCCCTAATCATTGGTTCAAGTTGACCCCGGCTCCATCCGCGTCTTCTCATTTTTAAAGCTTGCACGGCTCACTCTTCACAAATGTTTTGTTATTGTTCCCAAGTCTCATCATCATAGTGGAACTATCTTCTCCTGCTTACATCTTCAAGTGCATTGGACCAAGATCTCCGCATGGCATCGACGCTTCCGTTAACTCCGCCCGTTGTCCGGTGCTTCAACAGCATCCAAATGAAAATGTAAAGACGCGTTCAAGAACGAGAGGCACGCAAGTATAAGAGAAACTCAAGCACAAGACCGTATCGAGAGCAAGAGAGTCTCAAGAACAGCGCATTATGTCCGGAATAGCTTCGTATCAGAACGTCTTTAAAGTGGCGAAGTCCAACATTTCCCCCACCTCCGCACGAGTAACCAAGCCGAAGCGGAATCGGCAGGCAGTTTCCTGTTCAAATTGCAGAAGTCGAAAGCAGGGCAAACCTCCAGTATTCACCGTAACTTTCGCTGACTCTTCTTGAAGGTTGAAATGTGATCGACAGATTCCTTGCACAAGCTGCTCTAAGGGCGGTAATGGTTCTTCATGCACGTATGCTAGTGGTGTGGAAAATAGGCTCAAGATGAGTGATGACCCATCGTCGAGAGCCTCCGAGGTACAGCTGCGGCTTCAGAAGCTCGAAGAAATGGTTACCAGCTTGATGCAATCGTCCTCAGCTTTCCCAGATACCCACGAGAGCTCCGACATGAACAACAGCTCCGTTGATATCTTTTCCACGGAATTGGAGGTGCCGCCGAGCACTCGTACCCTTCTCAATAATGGTACTGAAGCAAATTATGCCGGCGCTACTCACTGGTCCGCGATCTTGAGCAATGTCAGTATACCCTCCCACGCCGTGCTCCACCCAGAGAACAAAAAGGGCAGTACTAAATTTAGATATATCAAAATATCTATCAGGCCAAAGTCATTCTGAAGTCTTGAGAATTCGCCTTTCTAGGCTTTGACCTCTATTTTGTACATCTCGATCAATTTCGTCCCTAGTTTCGTACCATCTTCACTTGAAAATATCTCAAGATTCTAAAGTTTTTGGATCTAGACTATGATTTACTTACTGGCAATATTTCTGTCCAGCACGAGCCTCTCTCTTCACTTATTCATTTTGCTAAAACTTGTCAGATTCGAGATATACAAGAATCTCTTGCCGAGCACGACATAGGTACCGATCGGGAAGCGCCACCATCAATTCAAACGGAACCAGACATTGCTATTGATACGACTCAGTCATTGACAATTGCTGATGTCTGCACGTCTCTGCCATCACGTGTGACCGCCGACCGGCTTCTGTACCTGTACTTCAATGCAAAGCATAACCAAAATCGTGAGTTTTAATTACTGTGTTGATTTGAACACACCACTGACCACTGCAGCTGTGATACATCTAGGAAAGTTCCTTAGGGAGGCACGTACCATTGCATTTTCCCCTAGTTCATGTTCCAGCTACTGAGTGTTTCCAGTATGAGTCATTTTGGAGAGACCCATCCTCGATGTCTTTTCTGTGGATCTCGGTACTCTTCTCGATATTTCAGGCCGGTTCAAATATTGCCAATTGTACCGGGCAAGAAGTGCCAGGCCTCTCGACCAACTTGCCACGATCTTCATTTCTGACCGTTGCAGCTCAGGCCCTTGTAGCCGGAAAGTACAAAACAGGCAGGCCATATTCTGTCGAGGCCACGCTTCTTTACGGATTATGCAAATACATAAAAAAGGACGACCCGGTTGATGAAAGTTGGATGGTCATGGGGATCACAACTCGCCTAGCCCTCAAGATGGGCTTCCACCGAGATCCTCGGCATCTTCCCAACCTCACTCCGTTCGAAGGCGAAATGAGACGAAGGACCTTTTTCATCGTTGAGACACTTGATCTGATCTTTTCATTTCAAGCTGGACTACCTCCCATCATACAGGAGGCAGAGCGAGACACTGAAGTTCCGAGGAACCTGTATGATTCGGACTTTGATGAGGATACGAAAGTGCTACCACCTTCTCGGCCAGAGACTGATCAAACCCCAATGCTCTACTACTGCTGCAAGGGCCGATTTGCGAGGATCATGAGACGAATTCTTCTACATGCACTTTCTCTCAAGACCCCGTCATATGTGGACACTATGAAACTTGACGCCGAGCTTCGAGAAATGCACTCCCAGATTCCTCCCAGCCTGCGCATGAGATCTATTAGTTCTTCTTTCATAGATCAAGCGCATACTGTTCTGGACAGACTCAACATGGACCTCATCTACTTGCAGTGCTTGTGCGTTTTACATCGTAACTACCTCACCCGCGAAAGATTCAATCCTGCGTTCGACTACTCTCGAAAAACTTGCACCGACGCCGCCCTGCAGATCCTCCATCATCAAGCAGAGTTACATATAGCCTGCAAGCCTGAAGGCCAGTTCTCTCGAGACAAGTGGATGGTTTCGACTTTGCTGATTTATTACTTCTTGCTGGCTTCGATGATCATATGTCTTGATTTACACGAAAGTCAAAAGGGTAACGAGGCTCTGGCAGACGTTGAAGCCCAAATCCGAAAATACAATGCCTTGAAGCAGTCTTATGATATTTGGATGTCGAGAAAATCAACATCTCGGGAGGCATGTCGAGCCTCGCATGCGATTGGTCTGATGCTCTCAAAGTTGAAAAGGCCAGAGTATTCACCAAGCGCGCCTGTGCTCAATTCCGGGCTCGCAAACTTGGACAATTCCACCAATTTTATAAACGGAACAGTAGAACTCCAGGAAGAACAGTCGACATTGCCAACAGTCGGGTTTGGGCAACCCACCTATGCGCTCAATCACGCTCCCACAAACATTGATTTCACCGACCCACTCGATATCTGGCTGGCTGAAAATGATAGTATCGATTGGGTACGCTGAGCGAACCCAATGAAAAGTAAGAAGTTTGCTGATTTTATCCTAGGGTCTCCTTGATCAGTATCTACTTGATCGTGGCGTTTTGTTCGACACTCCACAGCGTCCACTCGCATAGGACCCATCATCGGCATGTCGGACATTCGCATCAACTCAAAGAGCAGCTTTAGGCCTTCGAAAATTCGCGTCGAATTCACTCGGTATTTAGATTCTCGCGTTTGGTTGGTCTGAAAGTAGGTGCTCTCACGGACTGCGGGTCGTTTAGAACACCGAATAGCGAATGTCGCGCCTCGTTCTGCTACACGAGCAGGCTGTCTGCATGTACGGGGGCGCAAGCACCCGCGGCCCAAGTTGATCCCGACCCACCAAAACGGTAATCAGGTCGTAGTCTTTCAGGCCGTCCAATGATGATCGAGTGTCATGTTCTTACTTTATCCCATTCGATGACATTCATCACGGGCAGCCTTGTGCAAATGAATTCAGGCAGCATACACACAAGAGTTCATCCTGTCTATATTACTGCAGTTCTTGTATTCTTCGAACCTCATCAGCTGCATACTTCAGCTTCCTTCAGCGCTATCTGGATCTCAAGTGATGGCGCCTCCCGCTCTGGGCACCTTCCCGCTAACCATCGGCATTCAATTACCTTCAACTCCATATCTGGTTTTCGGGACCTTGATTTCCTACCTTGTACTGAATATCGTCCTTCGCGCAGTTTACAACCTGTACTTTCATCCGCTACACAAAATACCTGGCCCGAAATCATGGATCGCGTTCCCTCTACTACGGAACATATCAGCTCTGAAAGGCATATACGATGAAGAGATGCGACAGCATCATGAGCATTTTGGCGATGTCGTTCGCTATCTTCCAAATGAAGTGTCCTTCGTCACAGCGGAAGGGTGGAAGAATATCTACAATCATCGTCCTGAGATGCCCAAGGCGCTTGCACAGGATGCAGACAGGATACCAAATATCCTAAACTCAAGTGCCCCGGATCACTCTCGATTTCGCAAGACTCTCTCGCACGCATTTTCAGATAAGGCACTCCGAGAACAAGAGCCGTTGATCAAGGTCTATATCGACCTTTTGATCGAGAAACTTGGCGTTTTTGCAACGGATGGAACTGCTATAGACATGGTTAAGTGGTACAATCTTACCACTTTCGATATCATTGGGGACTTGGTCTTTGGCGAACCATTTGGCGGACTCAGTGCCTCTAGTTACCACAGCTGGGTGGCAAATACGTTCCTGGTTCTCAAGTTCATCCCTTTTCTCCAACTCATGAACGATTATCCATTGTTGAAGAAGGTCATCGGAGCCCTAGTACCAAGGAAGTTGAGAGAGCGACGAAAGCAGCAGAGAGCATTCGCAAAGGAGACGGCCATGAAGAGGGTGAATCGCACAGGTCTCAACGAGAGAGGAGACTTCATGGACTACATGTTGAAGAATCGTGGCAAAGAGGATGGCTTGAGCGACGCGGAGATCGTCTCGAATTCCGACGTCCTCATCATCGCCGGCTCCGAAACCACTGCGACTTTGCTCTCTGGCTTGACTTATTGGCTCCTGAGAACTCCTGAGGCCCTACGAAAAGTGACTGAGGAGGTTCGCTCAGCCTTTGACAGCGAGGATAAGATCAACATGATATCCGCTGCATCAAAATTGCCATACATGCTCGCATGTCTGGAGGAAGGCTTCCGCATCTACCCCCCTGTCCCAACCAATGTTCCAAGAAAAGTTTTGAAGGAGACACCAACGGATATCAACGGTATCGTGGCACCCGCGGGAGTAGGTAGATGTCAATTCCTAATCGCGAATATGAGCTAACCTTCTGCAGACTAGAATGTCAGTCCACCACTCAGCCGCCTACTGGTCTTCGCACAACTTCTTTGAGCCTCGAGTATTCCATCCCGAGCGCTGGCTTCCTGAGGTGTACTCGGACAAGTCGTCTCCATTCTTCAACGACAATCGTGCAGTCGTCCAGCCGTTCAGCGCTGGACCCAGAAATTGTGTGGGCAAAAACTTGGCGTATAATGAGCTGAGGCTGATTCTCGCGAGAGTTCTTTGGAACTTTGACTTGGAGCTGTGTGAACAGAGCAAGGACTGGGCGAATCAGAAGACTTATGTTTTGTGGGAGAAGCCGGAGTTGATGTGTGCTCTGAAGTGGCGAAAGGGTCTAGGAAATGAGTGAAGGGAAACAGTAAGTAGTCGCTCTTTGTCAACAAGTCATTCTTTCCTTTGTCGTGTTCAGGACTTTTGATTAAATCTTGCATTTCTTTTCTCCCCTGTTATTTCCCAGCTGTTGAATAGGGACATCTCACATTATTTATCTAATATTGGATCCAAAAGTACAGTTTTATACCCATGATCACTTGTGTTGGGTCGCACTTTCTTCAGGCATCATATTTCCCTCTGAATCCTGCATACCCTCAATCTCACGCACTTGCTCCACGTCTCCCGCAGTTCTCTCTTCCCCAGCTTGCTCTTTTCTAGCTCTCTTTTCATCCCTCCACGATCGTCATCACCCGAAGACACACCAAAGAATTGGACTGAACAATATCCAAATCCCCGAAACAAACGTCCTTGCCCATCCAATACCGATCCTCTCAAGCAACGGCACTGCAGCAGCCACCGCGCCAGTCCCAAAAAAGCCCCTCCAGAGTTTATTTGCCGCCGTCTCCATCGCCGGACTCTGAACATTAATATCGACCACCAGGCTATTCATACTCGTCGGGGTACCCGTCACAGTATGTCCCGTAAAGAACAAAGTGACCAGTGATCCCACAAGCGGTGTATTATATTTCATTACTCAGGCCCAGACGATGATCGATATACACGCCAGATAGATGAACGGCAACGAGACTCGCAGCCTCCCGTGCTCAATCGGGAAATCATGCACTTCTGTTGGCGGTCCTTGATAATTGGCATTCCAAGGCGTTTTGCGTGGCGGCGAAAGTTCCAGTCAGTCAGCGCGCTGATGGCCCATCGCGAAGTCAGGGACCCAAAGCCATAGGGCAGGAAGCAGAGTCCGACTTGCGGGGCGTTGAAGTCGTATTTGTATTGGAGTTCGGATGGAAGTGAGAAGAGGTCAGCGAAGAAGTCGGCGTAGACAAGGGCACCATATAGGAGGATGAGACCTGCTTCTTTTTGAAACGCTATCGCGAGGACTTCGAGTGGATTTGCCCTTTTGTGTCTGAGAAATGGTTTGTGTTTCCTCAGGTACACTGACTTTGCGCTGACGGAGATATTCCCGAAGCGTATTATATCGAGGCACATTCCATGGCTGCGGTTGTACACTCCCATTCCCTACGATGCTACGGCTAGTTTCTTCAAAGAAGAGGATCATGGGCAGCGGCATGGAGCCGCAGAAGATGGTCAGGAACCAAAAGATGGATCGCCAACCAAGAAATTGGACGAGGAGGCCACCGATCACGGGACCAAATGCTGGACCAATAGCGACGCCCAAGGAGACATAGCCGATATACTTTCTTCTGTCCGCACGGGTAGCCATATCTGCTATGATGCCGGAAGCGATGGCGATGGTTCCGCCGCTGCAAGCGCTCTGCAGACAGTGGAGGACCACGAGTGCTGGGTAGCTATCTTGGAGTGCAAGAACCAATGTTAGTGTAGCGCCCAGGTAGATGATAAAACAGATGAAATATGCTGGCCAGCCGCCATTTTTGTCTGAGATGCTGCCGATGAAGGTGGGTGCTAGTCCTTGGCAAAACTGAATCTGATCAGCTTCTTTTCTTGGGAACTGGGCACGAGACTCACCATGTGCACCATGATATTCAAGTTGGTCTTACTGACTGAGACATGGAGGTCTCCGGACAGTTCATTGAATGCGGGATAATATATGCTCGATGAGACCGGGGATAATGAAGGCAGCGAACGAGGCAACTAGAAGTGTGAATATCTTCTCCTTCTCGGACAAAGTTGAGTGAGGTGGCTGCAAAATTTGATTTTGCTGGATTGATGGTTGCTGTAGTGCTTATCTTCGGAATTTGCTGCTTCGACTACAATATCTTGAACGGCCGCTGAGACTTCAGTTGCAGTTTCTCGCTGGATATTGCGTGGATCAACAATTTCCTGGTGCTTTGTTTCGGGTATATAAAATGAAAGGAAGGGATCCAAACGGTTGAGGCTGATACAAGTGTCAGATGAATGCTACATGAAGTACTGTACCTTTGTACCTCAGGCGAGGTACATCATTTGACAATATCGGTGATCGGGCAATGACAGGAGATAAACAGAACGTAAGTCCGAAGGTCGGCCCAAAATCTACCGATGATAGAAGATTGGAGACATTGAGAGAGACGAAATAGGATTTGAAGATGCTGTGGAATTTGATTGACTGAAATCCTTCATTTCTCGGCAGACGACCTGATCCTTGAAGAAATCGCATCGTGGATGCCCAAATAGGAAACAAGGATGGATGCATTCAGCTCGGGTCCGATGGACAAACTCCGATATGAAAACGGATCCGAATACGAGTTCGGAGGTTTCATTAGACAGGGGGTTTCTTGTCTATGTTGAATTTCCGTATGGATAAGAACCGGATCATGTTGAAAGAAAAAGCAAATAAATAATGGATCAGAGGTTCTTGCTCATCTCGAAATCCTGTGATGGAACATCTGATTTGAAAGTTCTAATCTTAGTGCTTGCCTAAATCGTCTCTCATCTAGTTGCCCACCTACTTTGTGCAGACCTTTGACACCAATTTCTTCTCCCAAACTCAATCACTCGATAATCTCTTTTTCTTGAAACTATTCATTCTTCGCGACTTAGCCAAAGACGTCTCTGCCCTCGGCAGAAGATACCTACATGATGCTCTCCTTCTATCCTCGCTATCACTGCATGTCTTCAAACGCCATCCATCTCCACTGTTAATCACCATCTTCTTCATTAACTTCCACCTCGCCAACCTCAACTGTGGTATACCTGTCTCGGCTACCCAATCCAGCATCCGCCTCCGTGAAGTTCGAAGAGCGTTTACCGGATGCCACATCTTCTTCCATGACCGAGCAGTCGGGGATCGAGTTCAGCTGGAGTGTTTCTCTTCCAACCCCAAAAACATTTTCGGTGTGCTCTACATCCAGCTTCAGATCACTGGGTGAGAAATACCCTGGAACTTTGACGTGTTGGTGGCCAGATCTTCCAGTCTGTTTGATGCTATCATGCGCCTCTCCTGGGACCCTTGTAATCCCGTTGACATCGAAGTCCAAATTGTTCATTGGACCCTTCGAATGGTGCTCGAAACTCCAATCGCTGTAGTCACAGTGGTAGTCATTATCCTCACTCTCGTCGTCCTCCTCTTCCTCACTGGAGTCTTCCTCCTGTCGCAATAAAGCGGCATCGAGAACTCGATCATACATGTTGACAAGAGCCACCATGCGTCTCAAATCGCGATCTATCAATGTTGATTCACGAATGAGTTTGCGATGAGTTAAGGTCTTGATGAATGAAATTGGGAAGTTTTCTTCCAACCGTGCTCTTTTGTCCTTCTCAATTTGAGCAATATTCGCTCTCCGAAAAGTGCACCCGAATGGAGTGTCCACGCTTTGGCCGTCCTTCAGTGACTGGATTCCGGAATCGGCTGATCGAGACATGGCTTCGGCCTGAAACAATCACAGAGACGATATTTGATATCGAAGTAGAAGTAGGTGGTCGTGAGCCTGGTCTTGGTGAGGAAGTGCATCTTGAGAATGAAGCGAGGTGGATGAGGGATAGATATGGAGTTGAAACGGTAGTGCCTTACGTAGAGGATGGAGATTGCCCTACTACGATAGTGCTGGAATAAAATAGTGTTTGAACATAAATAATGAAATGGAACAGAATTAGTTAAATACTTTGATCTCTGTACCGACTTGGCAGGCTCCACGTCATCCTTGTGGTTTCCCCAGTCCCAGCATCTACAAGTGAACAGGTCGGTGCGTCCCTTCTCCCGACTCTGGGAATAGGACGGACATGGAATCAGAACTGGAATCAATTGTCCAATGAGTTCGTGGGGATGCCGTATTCAAAGTCGGTGCTATGAATGCCGTCTCACCCGAGACGCGTGTTAAGGTTTGCACTGCCGTCTAAATCGAGGAGGCTGCGTGGCCAAGCTTTCTGACAACTGCTGTGTAGACCACTAAGAACAGCTAAAAGATCAGTAAACACTCAATGCGGCACCCAAATCATACTGCTGAAGAATGATTGGACGCTTCTGTATGGCGAGAAGAATTCCAGAAAGTCGTTAGTTTTGCGCTTGGGAAAGTCCGGGCGATCCGGTTGAGCAACCGAGTACAATTCCGATTACGTACCGATTGCGACTGCTAAGTCATTAGTGACGAAAGCCTTCAAATGATGCAAGTTTGTAACGACAGTAAATTTCGCTGAAGAAGTGGTAGCCGCATTGTGTCCCAACCATGCCAGGGTCTCGGCGTCTAGGAGTAGTCACAGGACGGTAGCTGCTATCAGATGTCCAAGAAACCGGGGCCAAAATGATGACAAAGCCGAGCCGACCGGCTGGGTCCGACATCTCGGTCGACAGCCCGATTTTAAATGGAGAGGTTAGGCGATAGAAACATATCCTCGGAGCCGGGATGAGCGCCTAGCTCCAGGAAGACGTTCTCAGTGTTTTCCATTCGGAGCTTTTCCCCCGCATATCTTTCTCAGTCGAGACCGAGGATACCGTTGTCATCGGATTAAATGGAACATATTTCCTAACACATATTAGAAGTGTTAACTAGATTCCTACTACATGCTTGCTGGTCTCATTTTCCGTTAATGGTAGGCTGGAATGGAATTAAAGCGCTCTCTTAGGACTCGAAGGGTCGTCGAATAGGTGGGGGGTAGCTTGTCCACAACGTCCCATATTCCCTGTCTCTATTTCTGTTCCGTGTTTCTTCTTTCTCATAAGATTATTCAGAGAGGCTAGTAATACAGAAACCTGGGAAATATTATGTTGTCTTCACAAGAGAGGATTTCTCTTTTCATCAAGTTCCTGAGGAGTAGACCTGTGCGCTATGAGAGCGAAAAGGGGAAGCGAAGTGAGAAAGAAACGACTATGGACTGAATTGTGAATCTATCTGCTAAGACAAGTTTTCGGCTGCACTGCTACATGAATCCTGTAGCCTGGGACTTACTGCCTTTTGCTTTGGTGAACTCATCAAATATCCACATGATACGCTGAGGTCCTGAAAATCGAAGTCAGCGTGAAGATCGGGAACAAGCCGGTGGGTACTCAGTAGTGTGCAAGCAGCTGCATGAGGTCGGATAAGATAGTTTCATGTTATAGGATTAGCTGGGTGCCAAAGTGAAGAGGGTAGCGGTTGGGAATGCAATCGTTGAATCACTATAAGTCCGTGCCCCCCCATTCCGGCCACCCCCCCATTCCGGCCACCTCGCTTAAT
>AYLM01000998.1:0-34407 GCA_001625345.1 Cairneyella variabilis | reverse complement strand
GAAGTGGGTTGGGAGTAGTGGGGGGTTGTATGCGAGTTTTGTGAGGGGTGAGTGTTTGAGTGGGACGATTACGCCGGAGGAGGAGAAATCTGGTGAGGATGTGGAGAAAGTCGGAGGGAAGAAGAGGAAGAGGAATGGGGAGACGGAGGAGGAGACGAGAGCGAGGAAAGCTGCAAAGAAGGCGCTAAAGGAAAGGGAATCTCTGGCTGTCAAGGAGGTAGAGGTGGAAGTTCTCGGGAGAACTGAGTCAAAAGAGGAACGAAGAGCCAGGAAACGAGCGAAGCACGAATTGAAGGCGCAGGAGTCGGCTGCTACTACGGAAGCAGAAGAAGCAGTCGAGGACGTCAAGGGGCCAGAAACAAAAGAGGAGCGAAAAGAACGAAAACGGACCAAGAAATTGGCAAAGCAAGTGAGAAATAATTCTTCGAAAGAACCATTAGAGGAGCCATCAGAGAAGCCCAAGAAGAAGAAGCGGAGACAGGATTGATTTGTTTCATGGTACCTAGCATAAGCATGGCGTTTGGGAGTCTTGATAGCAAATGTGTATTTTTGCAGCGTTCTAGATTCTAGATACCAATATCATGGCTCCTTGGGTATCTTCCCAGGCTTGTTTGAGAGCAACCAAGGTCTTCTCTCCCAGAACTCATCCTTGATAATGTCCAAGTGCTGCACTGTGATTCTTGCCTTGGCTCTCCTCTTCCTGTCATTCTCTTGTTGGGTCTTGGAGAGCTCGATTTCTTCCACAGTCTTGGCAGAGTTCTCATCAATGACCTCGGGAGCTGTGCCAGGCTCGACTAACTCGTACTAATCACGATCAGCGAAGGCGTATTAGGAAAAAGAAAAGGTTGAAAGCTTACATCTCGGAAAACGACGCTGCCTTTCTTGTAGATCTCCGGTTCATTATTGTAATTGATCTTGAACCTTGAGAAGAGAATTTCATTCTTGTCAGCAGCCAACGATCCCTGCTAATCATCAGTATATCCTCAGCCACAGCAATCTTTTGAGCAACTCACAGCCAGCTCTTTCTCCGCATCCTTAGCATCTAGTCCACCATTCTGAATCAGAGCCCAAAACGTTGTGTTGTACAGATTATTGATGTGACCTGCAACATAATCAGTCTAAAACATTCAGACCAGAGACCGGCGTCACATACAATCAACCTGCCTCCAACTCATATAATCCCTCAAATTCTGCACCGTAGGATACTGCACCGCTCTCCCATCAAAACTCGGCAGTGGTGGCGAGAGGGGCATTTCCGGAAAGAGTGAAGACCACAGGTGGACATAGTAAGCAGTGAACGTGGAGACGATCGTTGTCACGAGTTTACTATCTCATCATCAATCTTTGCTCTCCCGTGAGGGGAACGGAGTCGTACCTTGACCGCCGCTCGAAAAGAGTACAGGATTTGTGGAAGACGAAACTTGAGAGTAAAAGAAATATTAGGATGGAAAGAATTCGGGCATTGGGTGAGAAGAGGGTACCTGTATTCATCGCTTATGCCATACGCGATGACTATGTCTGGCAGCTCTGTCATGACTGCCTTGGCGGCTGCGTTCATGAGGTCTAGTGCTCGGCGATCATTGGGCTTCTCGAAAGAGTATTTGTTGGAGAATCTACTCTTGATCAACACCTGGTGCGGGGTAAGGTTGAGAGAGACATACTTGTGGAACCCTCGTCCATCGATGCGGACCACGATCCAAGTGTTGGGAAGGAGCAGGTCGGGCTGTTCGAAGGACTTGACGTATTCATACCTACAAGAGGTCAGTAAGAAATGCAATCAATTTGTCTGAGAGCACATACTTGGAATTGGCCATGTTGTTGGTTGTGTGCAATTTAAGTGAGAAGATTGAAAGCTGGGATGTGACTCGAGGTTGTTAAAGACAAGCATCAAGCGAGGTCTCAAAGGAAGCGAGGATCTGTGTTCATCAATGCCCACAACGACTCACATTGTAATTGCGATGAAAAGTATCAACACATGACTCAAGTCCGAGGACCCATGATTCGCATCGCCTGAACCTTCAGGACGAACCCTAATCAATGGAGGAGGGAAGTTCATTTGGATCATCACGTGAGCATATCCCCTTTTCCAACCCTCAGTCTAACCCGCTACCCTTACTACTGCTTCCCCCACATATTCTGCCAGCACCAAACCCCTCAATGAATCCATCATTGCTCCAGATCTCACATATTTCGATACTACTCTCGCAACTTTAGTAGCGCATTCCTTTCGCGAACGTAGAATTGTAGATCTCAATTGTGCAGTGTTACTGATGAAAAACAGAGGCCAAAAGACCGACGTTTACGAAAGTTGTATCGCTTTGAAATTTTGTCAAATAATTATGGCGTATAGGCGCGATACGCAACAAAAGCTTTGGATTTCAAGACCGGTGAAGGTGAGCGGTGGATTTTTTGCCATATCATTGAATTCTCTACACGGTAGTAAGAACACTAGCATTCTTATACCAGCTCAACAGTGGATTCTCCCCATTCTTCGTCTCCGTCTCCTCCACATACGCCCACCTCCTCAAGAACTCCTCATGACTCAGCACTCTCGTGAGCTTGCCCGTGATAGCCTGGTAGATGTTCTCTACAACATTGAAATCTGTTGGGAACAGGATGTCAAAATATCCTTGATGTACCTAGTCACACTTTATCAGTAAAGCCCCCAATCTACCAAATCGGGAGGGTTGGAACTTACAAAAGGCGTCCTAACTGGCACCGTCCGCCTTTGATACCTCGTCTGCACAACCGGCGCATTCACCCCCCTAATCGTATCCGGTAAATCATGAAAATCGCTCGTGAGCAACCTATGAGCTGGGAAATACTTCGCCAGTATATCAAAGAACTGCATCAATCTCGTAGGGATGTATTCTGGATCGCTCAGATTTGGCGCAAACGGCATACTGGCCCTCAGTTTCCGTAATATCTTGGAATGGTGCATGGGTAATGGGTATCGGCCACCAGTAGCTGCGTGCCGCACGCGCAGGAAGCGTGAGGCGACGGGGTCGAGGGTCGGGGTGTAGAATTCGTAGAAGTCGCCTTTGGAGTCGATGAGGACGGTTCCTTGGAGGGGTTCTTCGGTCGTGAAGTCATAGCGGATGGCATCATGAGCGAAGTTGTCGAAGACTTCCATTGCCAAGAAATAGCAGGGGGAGCGAACGACTTGTGTCCATTCGAAGATGGACTTGTTGATAATTTCTACCTTGGACGAGTGACCTCGAGCGTCAGCGGTCCGGAGAAGCTGTTTTTGTTGCAGCCTCGCTAGGTTGGAGGAGATTTCTATGATCTTGAATTTCGTGCGGTCGTACACATCTGGCTCAGTGTCTCGAATATAGTCCAGGATATTGAGCATGAGAGTCCCGTTTCCGGCGCCCATTTCGTAGATTATGAGGTCATTGTAAGGATATTGAGAGAGCTTGTAATTTGTGACCAGATACCGAGCTATAGCTTCTCCATAATACGGCCTGAACAATTCCGTAGGCGTGTGCCACAGCTGGCGCGTTTCATTGGGTTCCTTCTCGTCCAGCTTGTCTTCAAATTCCGTGTACCTCTGTCCCAATAGCTTGTAAAACTCGGGCTCGTCTTTGAGCTTGTTGAATTTGAATGACTCTCCCGGCGTGAATATCACCACTTGTTTGGAGAAGTATCCATATGACGGGTTGTACAGAGAGTCTGCGAGCTGTCAGTACCTGTTCAAAGTTCCCAGAGAGAAAACAAACCTTCAATGAAGTCCCTAGCAAGCATCTTGACTCTTCTAGGCCTCTCCCTCCTCCCTCTCAACTGATCCGCCGTAACCATTGGATATTTCTGATACTCCTCCATCATATCCACAGGAAACAAGTCTGTCCGCTGCTGCCAATGCGTCTCGCTCCGCGTCTTGATCTCCCCTCTGTCTCCAACCCCCTTCTCACTTCCATAACACCTAGCTTGCGTCCTCCTTCCATAGTGCTTCCTTGCCGACAGTAACGGGCGCGACCGTAATGCTTGACAGGCGGACGATCGATGCGTAAATAGCTGTCTAAACAACCGCGAGATAATTGGGGAGTCCATAGGACTGCGTTCCTTCTTGCGAAAATGTGGTTGCGTGAGCTTTGTCAAGGGCCGAGATTCACGCTGGTCCAAGCTTCCGATCCTTGACTTCGAAATTCAAGCTCAAAAGCAGGTACCTCAACCCCACCTCTATGCTTTCTGACTCCCGCCAATTCCTACAATGACCGTATGATATGAAAAGAAGATGATTCTTCGATAACAATCAATCAATATGGCTATTAGCGACCACCCCAGAGCTTACGGCACAGCAGCCGTAGCCGTCGCCTTTGTCGCCGGAGTCTTGTTGACATTGGGCTTCAAAGACTTCTACCCGGACCTCGAACGGCGATTCCAGCGTCGTCGCGGACAACCAAGCTCCTCAGCAGACTCGCGCCCAGGAAGCACATATCTCCCCCCTCTCAAGCTCGAAGACCATACCCGGTCCCGACAATCAATTGTTGGACCGGTATACGACATACCCGAAGGCATCGAAGGCCTCATAGCGAACACACCTCTCTTCAAGATCAAGAGCTTGTCTCACGCCACAGGCTGCGAGATTCTAGCAAAAGCAGAGTTCTTGAACGGGGCAGGAGGAAGTCCCAAAGACCGCGTAGCGCTGAATATGATTCGCGTGGCTGAAGAAGCAGGCCTCCTAACTCCCGGGCAAGGCGACACAATATACGAAGGAACTGTCGGCAGCACAGGAATCTCACTCGCTACTTTGGCTCGAGCAAAAGGCTATAAAGCATACATCTGCATGCCTAACGACCAGAGCACTGAGAAATCAGCCTTGCTTCATCATCTTGGGGCGGAAGTTGAAAGAGTAACCCCAGCGCCGATTACTTCTACGGAGCACTTCGTTAATCTTGCGAGAACGAGGGCGAGGGAACATACCGCTTCCAACAAGGATTGCAGTAAAGGGTTCTTCGCGGATCAATTCGAGTCTCTTGCCAATTATAGAGCACATCTACAGACTACCGGGCCAGAGATATGGCAGCAGACGGGAGGGCAACTCGATGCTTTCGTGGCAGGTGCCGGAACCGGTGGCACGATATCTGGAATCTCGATTTTTTTAAAGCAAGAAATGAGCATGGGAAACTCTCTGAAGGTGGTGTTGGCGGATCCCGAAGGAAGTGGGTTGTATAATAAAGTCAAGCATGGAGTTATGTTCTCGAGTACGGAGAAAGAGGGGACGAGAAGGCGGCAGCAGGTAGATACGATCGTGGAGGGGATTGGGATCAACCGGCTTACCGAGAACTTCGAGGCTGGGAGAGAGCTGATCGACGATGCGGTCAAGGTCACTGACTTACAAGCTATGAAGATGGCGAGGTGGTTAGTTGAGAAGGATGGGATTTTCGTGGGGAGCAGTAGTGCTGTGAATTGTGTTGCTGCTGTTGTGACGGCACTGCAGATGCCGAAGGGGAGTAGGGTTGTTACGATCCTGTGTGATAGCGGGACGAGACATCTGAGTAAGTTTTGGAAGAGGGTGGGTGAGATAGGACTAGAAGAGGAGCATGATCAGACGGATCTTTTAGCATTATTGGGCATCACGGATAAGAGGTGAGAGATATTTCCTGGCATCAGAAATTATCGAAAGCAGTCTATTTTCTATCTCTTCAGCTAGACAAGGCTTTGAAGAATAGTTAGACGCCCTCTCAGCTTCATACCCACTGCTGCTCGCCAACCAGCTCCGTCTGTAAGAGCACAGACCAGCAAGCCGCACTCAACCGTACTCCTGCACTTCATAAGAAAGAGTCGTGAGGGTATGGAAGCAAGTAACGCAATGCAGTCTCCTGTATCGTAGCAGAATACAATCGAACCCCACCCAAATCAGACCCGAACCCCAAAGCCATCCGTAAAAATGCGTGCCAAGAAGCGAAGTTTTGTGATGAAGAAACCAGGCTGCCGAAAGCTTAAGAGAACTGTTTCTGTCAGTACATGACATATTCAGGTGAGTGAGGGTACATACCTTCCAGCGATTACCGCAAACTGTGCACTCACAGAAGGTAGTCATCGGTTCATCGGCACTTCGGGTTTGTGCCTGACTATAACTGACTTTCTTCTGTTGGCATCGTCCGCACCTGAGCGCATCACTGATACTCTTCTCCGCCATGGGAACCTGGGCCTTCTTCATATTCTCCTTGTTCAACTTCTCATCCTCCTTCTTGCGCACATCGGACTTCAGCTCCTCATGCGTCATGACCACGAATCGGGAAGCTTGAATCTCGCCGGACATGACTCGGGGTCCCAGCTCGCGATTGGTCTTATTCTTGAGATTCTGAAAGAGCGATCGGACCTTCTCCTTGTACTCCGCTGTCTCGCCCTTATACGCCTCAAACGCAGCCTGCTCAACCTCCATAGCCTTGATGATGATGTGGGTAGACGAATCCTCAGACATGAACGCCAGGCCATTGTACATGAGTCCCACTACCGCATCTCGAGTCGGAATACCCGTGCGCTTGACATCCACTTGCTCATTATCCCATCTGCGCTTCGCGACATCGCCAGTAAAGCCCTTGGCCTCGGTGGTAGGAGCCGGGGACTCAGTCTTTGGGGGTGAGGATCCTGCCATCTTGGGCTTATTCTTCGACTTTGCTTGCTCAGCTTGAACTATCTTTTTCCACTTCGACACGATCTCTGCTGCCAGCCGAGCGATGTTCTTGTCTTCATTCGCCTTCTGCTTCGACACGATGATCCCGGCTTTAGTGGTCTGTAGATAGGTCAGTCATTGCGGCGAGAGCAAATTCCAGAGCACTTAGAGGTTGGGGAACCACATGCGCCGAGCAGGAATGTGCAGGTTGGGCAAGAACGTACCCTCAGAAGCTCCTCGGTTGGGTGAACCTCTTTCTTCAACGTCTCCAGCATGGAAATGACGACCGTCGCGGGCTCCTTCTCGGCAACTGCCTTCTGGAAGGACCGGAGGTGAGACTCGAGAGCGCGTTGATCCATCATGGCCATTATTGGTGATGGTCGTGTGAGGTCAAATGTGGAGGCACGAGACTCAGCTTCGAGGTGTCGATGGTAAGCGATTTGTAGGTGGGAGATCGCGGAATGCGTAGCAGAAGTCTGGATGGGAAGTATGACGTGACGAGTAAGTAAACAAGAAGTGAGAGACTTGGGGTTAGAGCAGACAGTGGGAGTGGGCGCAAAAAGATGTATGTTGAAATTGAGTCGGCAGCCTCGTGAGTTGTCCCAGGTTGGCAGAATTTGGCGCACGGGCTGCCTTGGCCTTGCCTTCCTCGACCGTAACTGCTTTCAACTGTCCGCATGCATTTTCACTCCGCGGTAATTCTCATTTGGTGAAAAAAAATTCAGTTGATTCATTGTTTTGACCAGAGGCTTACCTCCATCACGATGATTATGCTTCAGGATACAACGAACTTCCTTCCGGGGTTTGTTTTTCCCCTCGTAAATCCGCGGGTTTGACGACCGGCCTTGTGCAAGCACCTCTTTGAGACAAGCGCATCGGGTATTCGCATTTACAGACTGATTAATCCCCGGCACCCTCTTTTTGTTTTGTGGTTCTTTGCAAGGCAATATCATTGGTAAACGGACCTTTCAAGACTCACCATTACTCATGCTTGAAGCCAACTCTAAGGTATCGCGAGTCGTCCCGCCACGGGAGGCTCAATCTAGAATCAAGTTCCGAATTCTCGCTTTTCCCAATCGAGTTTATGCAAAGGTTTTCTGCATTGCGAGATGCATTCGATAGCGCCAATACAATTTCATACATCTTCAGGGAGATAAGATCTCCTAGAGATGCAAGCCACTCCCCACCTTTCAATGGGTATTCCGCCACAAAGGCACGGCGGTATTAGGGTTTAAGCATCAATAGCGTCACTTCGCGTCATTTGTACTACCTTTCATATTCAACCCTGTGGCGGGGTTCAAGTGACCCTACAAAGCGTACCACAGTCTCATCTATAAAAGATTCGTTCGTTCCCGGCTTCAACTTTTCAATTCCACAAAACCCAAAGACCTGCTTCACTCAATTGATCTCACGGTTCTCTTCAATCCCAAGTTCCACGTTTTTCGCCACCAATTGATATCACACTCCTCTCCAAATCTTAAATAAATCACATCTCAAACTTCAGAAATGTCCTCGCACCAACCCCTCACCGGCAAAGTCGCCCTCATAACCGGCGCGTCGAAAGGCATTGGCAAAGCCATAGCGCTCCGCCTCGCCGCCGACGGCGCAAAGGTCATCATCAACTATTCGTCCTCATCAGCTCCCGCCGACGAAGTTGTCTCTGAGATCGGCTCCAGCAAGGCCTTCGCTATTAAAGCCGACGTCGGCAACGTTTCGCAAATCATCATGCTCGTCGATGAGACAATCAAGCATTTCGGGAGACTCGATATCGTGGTTGCGTGTGCGGGCATCATGCCGTTGAATGAGTTGGAAAGCGTGAGTGAGGAGGAGTTTGATAGGGTTATGGCGGTGAATGTTAAGGGGCCGTTGTTTTTGACTCAGGTACGCTTCATCCTCTCCTCAACTGTTTGATAAGTAGGTGTTAATGATGGTGGTACAATACAGAAAGTCGCCCCTCACTTGGCTAAAGGTTCCCGCATCATCCTCTTCAGCACCACTCTCTGCGCCGCCAGCACCGTAACGCCCAACTACCTGGCCTATGTCTCATCCAAAGGCGCCATTGAACAGATGACTCGCGTTCTCTCCAAAGATCTTGCGAGAAAAGGGATTATGGTTAACTGCGTGGCGCCGGGACCGACAGGCACAGATCTGTTTTTTAAGGGGAAGAGTGAGCAGGTGTTGAAGATAATTGCGGGGTTCAATCCGCAGGGGAGGATTGGCGAGCCGAAGGAGATTGCGGATGTAGTGAGTTTCTTGAGTGGGGAGGGCGCCAGTTGGGTAACGGGGCAGGTGGTGAGGGTTAATGGAGGGATGGCTTGAGGTTTGGAAGGGGTGGAGAGGGAAGAGGGTCAGCTGCTGGAGGATTTAGATTTGTGTTTGAAGCATAATACATAAGGCAGGGAAATAAGACAGGCATGAAAATCTCAGGAGCAAGGACTTCTCAGCATCAGTATTTCTTCATCGTGCCAAAGTCTTCCGAAAGGATTGACAGCTGTCTTTGGGGGATATAAATATCCAGCGAGCCTCGACTTTGTTTCCTCTGCCACAGCAGACCAGAGAATGCTTTAACAATCTCGTCTCCGTGACACATCTGCCTTGCAGATTGTTTCTACCTCGCAATGTCCTGTTGAGAGATTGCAAGTGCAACATAGCTTCATGTCAGAATGTTGCCCCCGGTCTATTCTTGCCATTCTGTGCCTTGCCGTCAACTACCTTGTTACTATCGAGCACTCAACTGTCGTCGAAAGCAGTGATTTCTTTGATTGGAGAAGGTCTCCCAAAGGTTGAGACTTCGAGACCACCTAGCCTTGTCAAAAAAAAAAAAAAAAGGAGGGGGGGGTTGGTTGATGATAGCAGGAAGTGGGTGTATTGAGATTGTGTAGAGGATGCGCAGGCCGTTGAAGTTGGTGAATGCTCTGCGAAGAGTGCCGAAAATTCAATGGGACTAATGAAGAAGAAGCTTTAACGAGGTTTTATGTCTCAATCAAGATAGTTCTCTTTGAAGGAGCAACCCACCTCAAATGCACTTCATTCTCACTCACTCCTCTTAAGCTACTCGTATTTCTGTATGTTTGATACGGATACTCACTCTGCACCAAAGTTTTCTGAGCAATGGCAGCTTGGCTAGACTCAACCGATTATAAATTCAGCTTTTCATTGGCAGTAGGCACCAAACTCTTCGACAGATGGAAATGCTAGCTCGCCCTTGATAGCCGGGCCCCCCCGGCCTGAAGACGGTTTCCTCACATGGTCTATCTCCATAATACGGCGCAGATCCTATTTTAGTTCCTTACGACTTCGGAACCAATTTTAGATCTATATTCGCTTACACACATATAATAAAGGTCTCAGCCTTATCATTCTACAATGTCTCCTTAACGTCCATAAGGGCAGCTATAAGGGCGATTTTATAATATGAATTTCAGGGGCACTTAGTTTACTCCTTTTTGCTTTGAAACTTTTAATGCAATACTTATGTAAAGGCGCGGGTAAAAGGGTAAAAACTCAATTGATCGAATGCCTATTATACAAAGATCTAAAGCTAGAGATGCAAGAAGGGGTGGGAAAGGCCCTGACTATATAGCCTTGATGGCGGATCACATGATATAGCGGGGAGTCTGGGCAAGGTTCTGAACCCGCGCCCGAACAAAATTGCTAAAATAGAATCAATCTCTTTAGCGCCAAATTGTGCATAACAATCTGTCGCCCTCGTCAAATAATGCGAGCAAAATAGGAGCTCCACATATAAAAGAGGAATGCACAGAAGGAAATTAAAGGGAACAAGAACTATCTAGCTTCTCTCTATAATGCACGGAAGCCTCCCTGAAGTCAACTGCCCAGGCCTATATAGTAAGGGCTCCTGAAATGCAAGCACGTTTCCTATCTCGAATGCCCTGAAACGAAGTGGAAGGGTTTACTTTCCCCGCCGGGACGACCTCCGGGGGTCGCTTTGGTGGGCCGACTGCTACATCAGCAAACGAGGGATGAGTCACGTTATGCAATTACGTGGTGCTTCCCCGCTCTTGCAACGAAGCTTGGCAACTGTGCTGACAAATAGCCCAGAATATGTTGAAACCTCAGGCATCAACTATACATTCTGTATAGGAGGGAGCAGAGCTCCCTCCATTGCTCGGTATCCAATTCATGCTCTGCCTATTTAACAAAAAGTGTAGCCTATTGAAAAAAAGTGCCGAGATGCGTCAAAAATCACCAGGCACATGCGAGCCGAGAACCCATGCTCTTGACCGAATATAACTGCCTTACATTCACGTTGAGCTCAGCCTCATCGTTTATTTTGCTGCGTTGGCCTTAGAGGTATTTTACTCGCCCCGCTCCTATTTTCACACTGTGCCTGGAATTATGCAGGATTGTTTTGTTACATGTCACATTATCGGTTGGCGAGTAACCGGAGAGAGTGGTGAAGCTGTTTAGTTTAAAACCGAATCGATCATCTTTGGCATCAGTTCTTAGCCTATCACAAGAGTATCACGATATTCAGATAAAGGCAAACGAAATGTTGAGGTAGGTTAGCCTAAGACTTATCATTGCTCGTGAGATGTCTCTGATTCGACGCCTCTATTACGACCTCCAGCAAATAACTGCCGACAGACAAGACATCTGGGGTTGAAGCCGAGTTGAATCTTCACTTCATCTTCCAAGCGATAAGTCAGTCATGCAGTTGCATGAATTGCGTGCTGGCCTATGAGATGAAACTCCGTGAAACAATGAGGGGCTGCGAGGCTCTGCCGCAGAGACACAGTACATGGGGACGGCCGTGATTAGCCCAGTCATTACATTAGCTGGGCAACGTTAAAGGGCTGTGTAGAACATCGTGACTATGCCTCTATCATATGAAAGGTCAACGTACACTTCCAGCTGCATGACTGAACCCATTCGTATTTTGCAAGGTGGTTATACATCTAGTGTCCTCGTCATACATTGGTGGCTTATCTCACCACGTCTATTTCCCTTGCAATACCACTTTGTGGCGTCCTCGCGGTTGCTAGGAGACATTTTGACTCGCTGAGAGCTTTCCACGCAAACAAAGTGCTTCTGCAAAAGATCGAAATGGTCCCATTGTGGTACTCGGTGAACACTTGCGTTTCTTTCATCGCAACGTCTGTATATCCCTACGTTTCCGGGCGGCGACGGCGGAGACTCAGAGAGAGTTAAACGTTCCTACGCGCTGATAATCTGGCCAGTCCCAACCGTAGTCGCGCTTGATATGCATTAATCGTAATGTACGATTCGTGGTACTTGAACCGATATGATGACCATTGCGACACATTTTGTGATGACTATGAGGTATTCGGAATTAAGGCCAAGATTGGAAGTTCAAATCTCTGTGAATTGGAAAGGCTGAGAGAGGAAGATGTTCTTAGGTGGCTGGAAGGAGACCATTGCGCAGACCAACATGGTAGAATCAAGATAATGTATATTCTCAGATGCCAATATTTACACACCAAGACTTTCTTGGAGCGCTTTCCCTGAAACAGTCTAATCATGGTCAGATTCACTCGTCACCAAGGGCACCAGTATCATGAGCTCAAGCCATGGTACATGGCGTTCCGAAAGGATAATTTTAAGCGCATCAGTCAGGTTATGAAGCTCCCTTCAGATTATCTGTTCTTGAGAAGAGGTGCAGGAGGCTGCGGGGCATACATGAAGCATGCTACGATAGATGAAGACGGCTTTGTATCCCAGCTAGGTGCGCAAGATTCTGATAGAATTCTACGGACTTGAAGATTAATAACACTGTCTGACATATTCAGCATTTACTATTCGGGTTCCCCACTCCCCACGGAACAACGCGAAAGCCATCTGGTCTCTTGCATCCTCATGGGACGTGAGACAAAATACTACTGCGGCACTATTTGAGAGCGTGTCAGATAAGGACATTCAAGAGGTACGGCAGTATTTACTCGCGAATCAACACCATTTGATACATCCACTAGCTCTTCCGGCGATGCTTGCCAATTTACTCACCATTTGCTATATCGATCATCGAAGGCAATTCCAAGGTTCACTCTATGTTCTGGAACATCAACTTAGCCTCACGGGAGGAAAACGAGAAACAGATGCCTGGGATTGGGACTTCGAACTTCACCGTGAAAGTACTAAGCATTGTAATACAATATACACGAGCTTAGTCTATCTCGAGCGGCAACTACAATTTGCTACTGGACTTTGTCAATTTGTTCTCGAGTCCTTGGCATATTGCGATGAGGAAAATATCTTTCCCGAAGAACACCAACCAAAGCTCAAGAGGCTCTCTAGACAAATCAAAGAGATGGTGTCGAATACATTAAACTTGGCAACGAGTCAACATTATCAAACACTGTGTCTGCAAAAGAGATGCCAGGCCCTTATCACTGTGGTGAGACCAGGATACTGTATACCTGTCCAAGCCCTGACTAGCGTAGATTTACACCATTGTTGCACAGCAGGACAGTAAAACAAACGTAAAGATAGCTCGGGCGGCTAAAGAGGATAGCACATCAATGACCGCCATTGCCGTTTTGGGAATGGTTTTCTTGCCCGCAATGCTCGTTGCCGTACGTAACCCACCCTCCCCGGTTTCGTTTTTGTTATGGAATATACTGATCTCTCCAAGTCTATTCTTAGCATGTCTATGTTCAATTTCTCCAACGATTCTACAGCGGGTAGCACTTCATACGTGACACCAAAGTTCTGGATATACTGGCTAGTCACCATTCCACTGACCCTCGCAACTCTTGCCATCTGGAAATTATGGATGCGTTTCAAACGCGAGGCCCTAGCACATGGAGACGACTTATTGAAGAGAGATGGCACAACGAATTTTCAGAGAGTGTATGAGGCCGGCATCGTTTACGAGACGCCCTTCTACCCTTCAAAAGAAGACCAGGTACAGATCGGCTCTTCTAGACTATTGAATATCGCCTCGCAGTTCTACTCCACCGCAGATCCCTCATCCTCAAGCGCATAATAGCTTCCTACATTTATTGTATTGATAGCTTATATAGATTGATACACATCGATTACGCCACTTTTCCTAGCAGCTGATTGTGTCTTTAATAATCTCTGGCGTGATGTAGACAATTTCCAAATTGAGTGGAATTTAATTAAGTATAGAAATATCCCGAAACAAATATTATGATAAGTAGACCCAAAATTGAGCCTCTTACCTAAAATTATATTTTAGGGAAACACTTGTTTAGACTAACAATGCTAGGCATAACTATATCGTCCTGAATTGATTATTGTTGGATGTGTGCACCACTTGTGCCAAGTGGACCGGAAACCTCCGGGAAAAAATCAGTAGAGGGTGACGTCATTCGCCTACGAAGAATTCCCAATTTCGGTAGACTGGTAGGTGACCCCATTCACTTGAAGCATTCGTAGACTTTGATAAGTAGGCTGGATGTTCTATCCCTGGGCTTCCCCAAGCCTTCCCCCTGCTAGTGTTGCCCCGCACTCTCCATGCCTATCTTAGCTGCAGCCTTGTAAGGAGCCGGCGGGTAGGGCTGAGGCTTAACTTAGCAACAGCCTTTTGAGGGGCAGCCGTTTTAGGCAGGTTGTTGTTGTCTTGGGAGCCCATACGCTCCTGGGACTAACATAGCTTCCAGGAAGAGAGATCTTTGGATCGCTCTACGTCCCGGAAGGAAAACTCCTGTGACTAATATTGCTCTTGGGACTAATATTACTCCGGGACGACTGATCTCTTCTCCTAGGAGTTGTGTAATAGAGAAACTAGCAAGATTCTGCGATCATATTAGTCGTGCGAGCTGGGTGGTTTTGTCCAATAAGGCAAGGGGTAGGGCTTCAGGCGGGGTCAAATATTAGGAACGGGATGATGTTTCATTAAATCTAGCTACGGCAGGTCTTAAGGACCCTCGCTAACTAATTCCCTAAGCGCCTTCCAACAATGGTAAGAGGCGGCTCAATTTAAGGTTATGCCGATGCGGGGGCCAAAGAAGCCGCTTCATAGGGGTTATAACCTTATTTTAGAACATTAATCTAACAATGGTGATCGTTTGCAGCAGCATTCTACTCTTCGTATTTTGGTTACAAGTCGGCTTTAATCTCTGATTTTTCAAGACTTTTGGTTGTTACGGCAGAGTTTCAATCGACGTTCCGAGAGTCATCGCCCCAAGGACCCTTTCATCAAAGATAGTGCAGATAACTGTTGGTCAGGCTGCTGGTGTTATTGTAGCTGCGATGTTTATCGGTATTAATTCTCTGCTTGCCTCCATTCTGAGCAGTTCTAATCTAGAATTCAAGCTCGGCTATCGGCTCCAAGTGACCTCACTTTGATACTCTCTGGCCTTCTAAAGGACAGGAACTCGGCGACTACCTGGTATGTATTCTGCCTAACACTCCTTGAGTGCTAGCTAAGAAGCACCAGGAGTGTCTCGGCCAGCGCTTTTCAACGATCACTTTGGCCTTTCATTCTTCAGTCAGATAGTTCGCAAAATCATAGTGTTAGGTCAGAAATACTCCTGGTGACGGGCCTTGTCACATGGACGCTAGCCTTGATTGCCCTCGCAGATATCATTGCGCCTCTTGGTCTATATGATATCCTTGTCCCAACGGACAGTGTTCAAACTACGTTCCAATACCTCCAGGATACGTCACCCTTTGGGATCGGAACTCCTAGAAGTAACCTCTCTTTTTCTCAGATTTGCAGGCTCACTCCCAAACCTTACCCTTTTTCAGATACGGTTGTTGTTAATGTCATGAGCGGTGACCGGACAAAGAACAGCACTTTCCCGTACGGCTACAACACCAGTGTTCCACAAATCATCAAGGATATATACTCCAGTGGTACAGACGAAAACACCGCTATATCAAACTTTTTGGATATTCAGTAGAAACGATACTATGCCTCTTCTACTTCAACATTCGACAATGGTTCTGCCTATCTGGTATCGGTATCTAGGAGCATGCAGAGCTTGGTTTGAATAACAATGTGCAAATCGTCGAGGGTCTGGTCGTCAATATAGTGAACGGAAGCATCGGTTTGCGAAATCACACCTTCCCGCTAAGATTTAAATACGGAGCTACGTGGTCAGAAAATCTCCTCTTTATCGAACCCGAAACTGTATGCGTTAACACGAATTTGACTCTTGACTATACTATTGCACAATCCCTGAACCTCTCGACGTCCATTACAAATCTTATCTTAACAAATAGAGTGGGGTTTATCAATCTCAATTAGATTCCCTAAACCTAACATCACCAACCCCTAAGCGAATCCAGACTTATGGACCAAAGCTTACAAAACTGCGTGGCTTAACAACGCCTATTCGGTTCTCTACTATAATACCAAAAATAACAACATTCAAATAACCGGAAGAACGGCCTTTTCCTACTTAAACTCATCACTTAACAAGACATTCCAGCTGCCACCTCTAGGCAGTGTCGATAATGCTTTTTACAGTCTTTTAATCACGCAGGACTCTAGGGATTTCCTAGATATTGGCGCCGGCATAACAAACTCAACTAATCTAGCGGCGAGCGCTCCGCCACCAAACCCTTTTAACATCTAGTCCAGTAATTTCAGCGTCATTAGTAAGACTTCCGTTTCCTAACTTGAAATTATCTCTCTAATTTGCATAATTAGGCGTTGAATATGGAACTGCTAAAGGGCCGGATTTCGCCAATATTTCCAACATCTTCGTTGCGTGTGAATTGATTTATGGTGCACTATAACGTTAAGATGCTAATAATAACCTGATATTTGATAATAGTAGTAACTGGTCGCAACCACTCTATACTTGCGCTAGCGGGGTTAGAGCTACCACCAAAATAATCTCGTTTAGCTATAACGGGATAGATGGTTTACTGGAAAATCTCGTTGTGACGAGCGTCTAGGATAAAGTATATTCAGATGGTCAATATTACCGCTTTAGGGGTTGAAAATACTGGAAACGCCTACTTTTTAAACGATTTGGTATTGATCTGGGGTTTAATCCCCGATAAATACGAAAACAACGAAAACGAATTAGTAGTACGCTAAGAGTCTCTTTATCTTTCTTATTATAGTGTTGATGCTACTCTTCCGATTATTGGCTTCGATAATATGCCTGGAGCCGAAGCATTTCTCGGCGCGATCGGTCCTCCTTATGACGTGAATACAGACAACTTCCGGGCGGTAGACTATAGCGGAGCAACCGACATATCCCTGTGGTTGCGATGGCAAAATTCTGTCCAGGTCTGCGGAGTTGGTATCTCTCATCCCAAATCTCATCTGGGCGGATGTGGCAGCTCCTGCCGTAGTCGGGACGAAGGGGGTTCTCGGGCCCGGCAACACCGCGACCTCGAACATAATTCCAATACCGGTCATACCTACCGTCTCTCAGGTAAAATATCACTGGCCTTACGCTATTCTAGCTTTTCTCGCGGCTCTGATTCTTCTCCTCATCACCATAGGGGCAATTACCACTCTTCTCTTTCGCCACAACAGCATTGCCAGATTGCATCTGCATCTTCAAAGGGATTCGCCTGGACGTATCTTCACCACTTTCTTATACCCGGAGCCTAAAGCTATCGCAATGAAGAGCAAACAATGGGCCAAAGGTCTAGGCAAGACAATGGTTGATCTTTCAGGAGAGTACTGGCATGGTGGGAGTGGCTGAGAAGCCGCTTGGAGTTTCTGAGAAGAAACAATTAGTCCTTAGTCAACATTCAGATGAGGTACAGGCAGAGGGATAGGGACAGGGAGAAGAAAACTGAGGCGAACACTGAAACAGCCAGGGAGATGGACCGGGAGATGGACGGAGCTTTTGGGTGATCGAAACGAAACTCTTGTATCCATCTCCCTTATCCCTAACGGTATATCCTTTCCCTGTCTCCTTCTCCCATGAAGAGGTCATGCTTGTTCACGTGGGTTGCTAGAAGAAGGAGATCAAGCCCGACTCGGACGGAAACTTTCAATCGTGGAACTTTCAGCTAGCTTCTCCAACTGCTAACTTGACTGAGAAACCGAAATGTAAATGCCTTCAAATATTCGACAGACCTTTAACGGGCATCCCTCCACCATCTGTGCAGTCCACCCAGATGCACTTCCACTCACCAAGTTACTTACTGTCAGCCAGCTCGGGAGGATCTATTTTGAAAGGCATTCTCATGACAGTTGCATCAAAGTTGCGGCCTTGTACCAGTGCTTTTTCGATCTCTTGCCTCCCGAGCAGAAGATCAGCATCCGCCTCACAGATGAGGTATTCCGCTCTTTTCTTGCAATCCAAATCTTTGGATCCAGAATGTTACGAGCAGAAGCATTGCTTACTTTGAAATCATAGGCGCCAGTACTCGTCGCCCACAGGATCCGTTTCTTTAAATATCTGCAAGTTCGAGGACTGAAACTACACACCATCAATTATTGTATCCGGAACCCAGAGCCAGGGAAATAAAACTTGGTCATGGCAACAGGGTCCAGAGACAATGGGTTGCATTGCGCAGTCCACTTTCCTCTTCCGGGAACTGGCGAGGGTTTCGTCGTCGACATGACACGCGGTACGGAAATGCGGGCCGAGTTCTCCTCAACGAGCCATACTTTCTGGGGAAAGAGAACGACTATTACGAGTCGATGAAGAAGCTTTGCGCTCAAGTGAAAAGAGATCATATTGGAACCTTCATAGGGTCAGGCGATGCCAGCAATGCAGAGCTTGGTGCGAGGTTAATAGGCTGCTCGAGAAAGGTCTAGGAGTGTTGGCAGAATAGAGATAAGGAGGCCTGGTGTGAATATTGTGGCAAAGGTGGAAAGGGTCTGATGATCTGTACTGGCTGCAAGCCATTGAAGATTAGATATTGCTGCAAGGAACACCAGCGTTCTGGGTTGAAGCTGCATAATCTCACGTGTGGGTGGAAGAAGTGTCACGAGAAGAAATAATGACGGAAATTATGTTTGACATAGATTATCGGGTGTGAAGGTAATTTGTGAGACTGAAGCTACCAAGCAACAACATTGAGACTTGCAGTTCCTTTTCTTCTGCCATATTCGCTGATATATACTCCCTAAGAACCATTCTTTCTTGCCAAACCTCATTGTCAGATTACTGGAGCGACCCGATCTTCCTGGATGAGTTTACAACCTTCTTGACTGGTGCACTATTCTGGCTGGACAAACATTTGGGAGGAGCAGAATACTCTCATATTTTCGTGCTGAGTACCTTGTATCAGCATGTTACAGTCAGTTGATGAATGGTGGCAAAAATCAAAGTGACGACAGGTCACTAAACGACAATGACCAAAAATTCGATAGTTCTCTATAGAGCGTTATTTTCTCCCTAACCGCTAGGCTGTCCTTCACATGCTCTGCAGCTCTAGACAATGCAAGTAAACCACGAAACCCTTGTAACACCTAGTTGTAACAGGGAGCACACCAGCATCACCCTTCATTCACACCGCTATTCAAGACGGTTACCACAAAGGGACAACAATTTCTGCCGACTAGCCCCGCTCGCTTAGCTTCCCCTTTGCCGCATCTAAACTTGCTCCCTCGCCAAGTTCTCAACCTCTACACCTTTCAAGGGACCTAGCGAGCATATATTCAAACAAGTACCAGGCGTCAAGATGCCCCCTCATATTCAAGACGGTTCAAGAAACAAGACCTTGGAGGAAGGAGGCATCATCTCTGCATATTCACATTCATACTGGAGCACAAGTTCTAACTCACTTAGAAGCTACATGTTTGGGGAACTTCTAGATTACAGGAGACTCCCTCTTGTTGAAACGTCTCAAGATCTAAAACTCTCAAAAAACACAACTAGGGGACAAGGAAACATTATCCTCACTTTTAAATTCATAAATACATGTTCACCGGCAAAGGCAAAGGCACAAAGGAGATTATTATCTTCACATGTTATTGATGTTCTAAAGTACATACAGAAGTACATAGCCAATCAGAAACCAGCAAGCTCTCCGCCAATTAGCATTTCCATTTGCTCCCACTCTTGCAAGAGCTTCATCATTCGTGATTTTTAACTCGGGAAATTGTGATTAGTGTTTTCGTAACTCGTGAAACGTGTCGTGAGATTGGTACGCGGAATGTATCGAGAAATTGCTGTAATGACTCCAGAGGAGAGTACAGTGTGTTTCAGTGAGACAGATTCCTGCGATGCCCCGAGATGGATACAACAGTGTGTCAATGATAGTCGTGTTGTTTCTACCAGGGCAGATACTACAGCATGTATCAAATCGACTCTGAAGCGTCCACTCGACTTGATCGATCCGTACGTGTGTAGGTCAGAAAATCGTACATAGACTTCCGCAAGAAACTTGAAGCAAATGGCGAGTTCAGCAATAATTTGCGACTCCCAAATGCTCTGAAAACACTCGTGACAGAAAACTTTTCTTCGGTCTTCAAATAGCCGCAAGCGTTGTCACAGTCAGTAACCACGAAGTCAACAACTCCGAAGTGAGCAACAACCGCTCCGCACACCAATTCGACTCGTTCTGAGCTTCCCCTCAACACCTCACTCCCTTAGGTTGTGAAGCTGCGATGTCCACCCTCTTCAGGACCCTTCTGCTTCTGAATCCGCAGAGGCTGAATCTCAGGTAACTCATCGTCCTCATCATGATGGTCATAGTGCGAAAGATCAATAGCCCGGCCCTTTGGAATTGGACGGCTGAATGAGAAACTCTCTGCTCCGTCGCTGTAATACGCAGCCTCCTCTTCTCGGATATGAGCGGAGTCGGACGCATTGTCCATATCGATCTCTGGATCATAATCCACGTTCAAGTTAGCATAGCACGTGGTAGTGGTTCCGAGGGAACGGAGACCGCGTTGGCTCGGTTCAATGGTTGGGTCCATGAAACCAACTGGACAAGCTGGAGCGGTTGGAGCAGCACGGTTAGCGAAGCCAGATGGACCGGCATGACCGCTGGGGACAGGACGGTTAGCGAATCCAGATGGTCGACGGGGAGCTGTGGAACCAACGAAACCGGATTGACCGCCTAGACCGAAGGGAGCTGTAGGGTTAAGGAAACTAGATTGACGACCTACAACGGAGGAGTCAGAGGGGTCAGGAAATTCAAAAGCCTGGGAAGGACGGCCTGGTGCAATTGCAGGAGCAACGCGTGGTGCACTCCTAGCCCCGGATAGTCGGGATGGGCGGCCTGAGGTGCTTGCAGGAGGAATAGGAAGTGCAATTCTGGGTGGAGGACGTGCACTGCTGTTGATTGGGTCACAACATCCAGGTGGAGTGGGAAAGCGACCATCAAAGCCATACATTCCTTCCGGGTGAGGTCGGCGACCACTTCCAACGGCTTTATCCTGGCTGCGTAGGATACTGCCGGACGCAAAGGTTGGAAAGACTCCATACCCGGTTGATCGATCATCATCACCACCAAAGCTTGCCTTTCGCTGCTCACCTCCAATCTTAGGGTATCCCATGGTGGGGTAAGGAGGATCGTCAATTCTCATGCCACCGTATAAGCCTCCGCCAATGAATGGGAGAGTTTGACCATGCTGCTGTTGCTTCTCTGGGCGGTACTTATCACCTCCAGAAACGGAGCGAGCACCTTTGCTGGTGAGAGGAGAGTTCTCGTCACCCGGAACTTGCGTGCCTCTACCTACCCCAACATGACCACGATCTGGGAGCCTGGTACTAGCGGATCTGAGACTCTGCCTGCCGCCTTCAATTGCAGAATCGTCCTCCCCGGGAAGTGGGAACAGATCAGTCTTGCCACGAGCAGAAAAACCAAGATTTGATGCAGTCTCATCGGGTGTTACTGGACTGAGGCCAGACTTTGTGGTACTTTTTGCCCTTGGGCCTCTAGGTGGATTGAATGTCGAGGCTGAACTTTCACTTCGCTTGGACTGCATACTTCCATCCTTATTTGAACTCTCAGGCTTGGGAAGTGATGTCTCGGATGGTGTGGCCGGGCTGAATCCGTATGGTCTGGGCTCTCTGGCGTCAATGATGACAGATGAAGCGGAGGTCTCGTGGGGATCGTTATCCAAAGTTTTCTTCGACATTCTGGAGGTGGTGTCAACAGATGTCGAGGCCTGGTGGCTTTTCAAGCTAGAAGTTGTTTCATTTGGAGTCTTATCTCGTCCCCTGCTGGTAATGGCACTCGACTTCTTGCTTTTGGCATGCGATGAATCTGTACTCGGAGTAGATTTTTGTTTTGGCTTGTTCTGAATGAAGATGCCCATGGGTGCATCTTGTCCCATCATTGCGTTATAATTTTCATTCTCCTTGTGATGAGCTTTCAGGTCAAAAATGTTCTTGGTCTTCTGAAGGATATTCTTCTTCGGCTTCTCATCTGAGCCTTCCTGCGCCTTCTCGTCTAAACTTGTAATGAATGTCATGTCCTCAAACTTGAGAGTGACTTTCTCGGAGTTTTCATCATGCTCGGTGTGAGGCTGATTGGTTTGAGACTTGATACTCTCAGACTTTGTGGTCGGCTTCTGCTCAGTCTCACGACTCTTGGTCTTAGCTAAGCTCGTCTGAGATGACATGGCGTTCGACTTGGGTGTCGCCTTTTGTGTCTCGCGACTCTTGCTATGGGCCAAACTGCTCTGGGATGCCATGCCGTCAAAGGACCCCTTTACCAAGTTTGCCTTCGAGTGTTTGGATTTCAGGTTTCCTTTGGACTTCTCGTCCTCCATGAGTTCCCCGGGCACAGCCAGGCCAGTCTTGGAGAACATGAACGGAGAACAACCTGCGCCAGCTCCTCCCAAGTAAAGCGCACCACGCATATTCTCAATGGATTGCTTTGGCTTGGTGCCATGTCCACGTACAGTTTGAGACGAACGCATGCTGGCCATAGACTGCTTTGGCGTGACTCCATGTCCTCGCAAGTGTGCGTTCACAGGTTCGCGCATACTGGAAAGTGACTGCATTGATTTGATTCCACAGCCTCGTCCGGATGATATGGAAGCTTCTGGGACATCAGCGGAAGACTCGGTGTTTCCAACTTCATCTGCTGGCCTCAATTTGTTGAAAATCTCTGCAGTATCTTCACAGTCTGCCTCTTGGGGGGAGATCTCTGATGACACTTTGAATTCTGTGTGGACAAAGATTGCGTTCGGTGGCAGCATGTTGCGCTTTGGAGGCATTGGATGCAAATTTATGGCTCTGCTGTCGTCAGTCGCACGCAGCTTCCCATTTTGACGGTAGTCGACATTGGGGTTTTGTCGTTGCGGGGCTTGGCCTTGACTTGCTGCTCGTTCGCCAAAAGAGACAATTCCTGGAATCTCTGCTTGACTGCTGGGACTGGATTTGTCGGCTTGGTCCCAGCATTGCTGCTCGACATCGCCGAACTTCAGGCTGAAGCTCGCACTTCTATTCTCGTGTCCTTGGCTACCTAAACTTGGTCTAGGGTTTCCCATGCCCAAATCGCGTCCAGTATTGTGCATGCCGGAAGACTTTGGATTCCCACTGACACTTCGAGCATATGATTCGGGTCGAGCTTCAAGCACTCTGTTTCCAGTGGCTTCCTTTTCCTTTAAGCTCGGCAACTTCTTAGCCTCATGAGTAGTCTCATCGATGCTGGTTCCACTTCCACTTCCAGTGGCAACGTCATCCTTCAAGGTGGCAGTGGAATCCTCCTTTCTCTTCAGGTTCGGCAACTTCTCAACGTCATAAGCAGCCTCATTGGTGCCGGGTTCACTTCCAGTGGCAACCACATTGTCCTTTAAGGTGGCGGTGGTACTCAGCGTGTTGCTGCCAACATTTCTTGCAGTTTGTTCCTTATTCACAGGAAGACCACCGCTCATGGATGTAGAACTACAGCTAGTAGCATTACTTGAAGATGCTTTGTGCTTCGTAAGTGTATTGCCTTTTACTGTTGATGGCTTCAGTGCTTTAGAGAGCTTAGGGAATGGACCGTTGTCGTCCTCGCCCCACAAATCAACCGGAGGCTCCTCTTGATAGCTTTTGACACTTTCTGGAATGGCTAACTTCTGTTAATGTGTTAGCAGCCATGCTTGGATCAATATTGTGGCTGAGGGGACATAAGACATGCTCATGATGCTTTCTCGGCGGCATAAGTGTTGCACACACTGCCATAACCGCAACCTAACCTGTAATGCATCCCTCACTAGAGCTAATTACACTGAAAGTAAAGAAACAAAGAGGGATCGAGTAGCATCGGAATAAAAACCTGAAAGACGGACAGAAACGGGACTTACAGCATATCTGCACCAGATGTGCACCGCCTTACTCCAATTAAGATCAGCGAGGCATGAACCCTTGATGGCGATGAGTTTCTTTCCCGGGGTGACTTGAACGACTCTTGTGCCACACTTCCTGCAGAAGTAAACTGTATAGCCATGTCCAGATTGAGTTGCTCGCCTGTGCAAGGATGTTAGCTCAAATCTTGCTGTGTTGTCTGACATAGGCTTTGAAAGAATGAATTGTGTATGCTAAGGTCAGGGAGCTGTGAAGAAATGACAATGATCTTGGAATGGGGAAGTGAAAAGGGGTGAAGTACTCAATCGAAGTAGTCATTAAAGTTGGAGAACTAGAAGCAGTGATTTAGACTTTGAACAAAGCAAACGTCTGGGAGATAGGGGCAGACTGGAAAATGCAAGGCAAGGCTACTGCCCTGCTCCAAATTGAACCCACTAGTTTCTCATAGACTCTGACAGAGATGCAGATGCAGATGCAGAGTGGAAGCAATCAAATGGAGAGTGCCTAGCACAAGACGATGGCAGAACATGCAAGTGAAGAAAGAAAAGGGACAAACCTACTTGAAATCACCCATCTGGTCCTTGAATGGTATTCCACCAGGAAACAAGGGAAACATGGCATTGCAACCATACGCGCCCTGAGTCTGACATTCAAGACAGTGACAAATGTACGTGACGAGGGGCTGTGGAAGAGGAGTCTTGAATTTGATCTCTCCGCACTGGCACCGGACATCCATCGTGTTAGTGTTGGAGCTGCACAGCCGCGCTCGTCGAACCGAAAGTGAAGCCGAGAGTTGAGTCAGGCACGAGCCGCAAAGGTGAAGGCGAACGAGTGTACCCGAGCGTTTTATCGGCGGTGCAGGGTCAGCCCGCCCAATCGGGATGTAAATATAGAGCTATAAGCTCTAACAAAGAGAGTTTCGCATGAAAACAGAACCTGGACGTCGAGGTTCGTGTGTTGAAGAGGGAAGGCAAGAATGAGTGTGAGGAAGAACGAGAGGAAAGAAAAATCAATTCAGATGACGACGAAGAAATCGCTGGATAGCGGTATCCATGGACTTAGACATAGAGAACGCCATACCTATTTGAGGTCCGGTCTGTGAAGGTATTCAGCCTCAACCAAGTGTTAACTCCGTGGTGTTGTTGAACAGTAGGAAGGCGGTCGAGAGGGGAGAAGTAGCCTCTGGTTAAGCGAGGAAGGCACGACGGTGCATCACAGGACGTCCGTCTCGACAACTCAGCACGATTGGGAAGGCGGCATCGAGTATAGTCGACGCCAAGTGCTTATGTATGCTGGATTGTGTCGCATATCGGATAGTTTGGGTCGGTTTGTAAGAGCAAAGTGCATGGAGTTGTAAACCTGTCAGGGGGGGGGGGTAGAGTATGAAAAACTTTGTGGAGTTGAGCATGATATCCAAGTCAAAGACCTTTGGACCCTGACCAGGCCTTATGAGAAAGTGTGTAAGATGGATGCAGAGGTGGCAGCGCGTTGGTGTCGAGGTGACAAATTTGTAGGAAATCCTAATCAGCAGCAACTGCGCTACTTCTCAGTTGGGAAGGCACGTTCTCAGAGGAACCTGCCGTTTGAAGAGATAGGACTTGAAGCTTCCAGCCTAACTGAATTCTGGGAACTACCTCGTCACGCTCTTACATAAGATCTTGCCATTTGAAGAGGTAAGACTTTGAGATTCCAGTCTAACTGAAATCTACAAACTTCCTTGTCATGCCTTTGAAAACCCCGTCTAAAACTCCGGAGTTGGTTCGACCCTTCGATGCATCATTTATAGAATTACTACGTAGCACCATCAGCAACAGCACTGGGAGGAAATGAGTAGACATTAGATAATAATTTACAAACGCTATGCAAACAACAGACAATCTATAAAATTACATTCGCTTGCCTTTTGACCTTCGGTGCCCTTTTCTCATTGTCCATCACGCCTGGACCAATTGATCTCCACTCTGTCTGTTGTCGGTGCTGGGCTTATGATGATTCGCTCCGCCTTCTTCTGCACCTTGCTGGCCTTTTCCAACATCCGAGTGCTTCGCTGGATCGAAGACGTAGATTGGAAACTCGAGGAAGATAGTGCGCTTCAGAATTGTGGGCATCTTCTCGTAGAGCTTGGGAGGGAATGGGATCAAGATACTGGTCCGGTCCAAGTATCTCGAGTATTCCTCCCAGTTATTATTCTTCTCGTAACGTTTCTTTGCTCCGGGTCGCTCCTGGAGGGTCAATCCTGACACAAACAGGAGAAGGATGGTAAGGAAGAAAGGGCCAAGGATGGTGACATAGAGAGCTTTGTAAGCTTGGCCTTTGACATAACCGTCTGCAGCTGGAGAGACTGCAATCATATAGATTCCTGATGATGTCAGCTGAATTCTAGAAGATTGGTCTGTGCACCCTTACCGAATTGGATAATTATCTCTCCGAAGTAGTTGGGGTGTCTGGTCCATGAGAAGAACCCCTTGTTGCAGATCGCAGACTTGTCACTCTGATGTGCTTTGAAGCGGTACTTTTGCACATCGCTGACACTCTCCATGATCAATCCAATTGAGTACAGGATCACGCCTGCAATATCTCTGCCTGTTCCAAACGCTGGTTGCGGGTATTGTGTGACGTTCGGCGAGTTTAGAACCGTGACAGGAAGAGAGACAGTCCACACCCAGATCATTTGGAAGACCCAGAAGCCCAAGAATGGGAAGAATTTGTCTCTTTTATCATCGAAGCGGTCGTCCTTACCAGTCTTTATGATTCTGAAGAGCAGGAATGCGGAGAGTCGAGCGCCCCAGACCATGATAAACAGGGAAGCGACGATCTGACGAGCATTGTGGTGGCCGCTGAATGCGAGGGTAATGATGGCAAGGAGGACGAAGTTGGTTCCGCCAGCGAAATCTGGAAACTTGTCAGATCATGACGCTGCGTGCGGTCGAGGTACATACCAGTAAGTTTGTCAAACTTTAGAGAGAAGGCAATTGAGAAGAAGAACAGCTGGTATCCAATGGTAATTAGGAGTGTTATGGCAAGGTAGTAGTCGTCTAGTACGTGAACCTCCATCTTGGCTGGTGGACTCGGATTGCTTGACGTTGACGGAGAGAAATGTTTCAGATGTGGATTAGGAATTAAATATGCAAAAAGGCACAGCCTTATTGATGTCAGCCCAGGAGAAATATCATACTATGACCCATTCAATACGGAGCAGTTGGCCGTAAGCAGCAGACGAAGGCGAAAAGAATCCGAAAAGAGTCGAGTTTGCGCTGAACCATCCAGCGGCTCTCGATCAACGCAGTGAAGAGTCAAGGTCGTCATCGAGTCGATCATAAGCTAACGTCGCTAATACCCGCTTTTAGTGCTCGGTGAAAGGGTCCTGGGGTCTAGCCCAGCGGGCAGCGGGTTTTGAAAGCCCAACAAGTCGCACCATCTTTGTCACTCGAGCGATGCCAATACTAGGCGAGGTAGGTATCTACATCGTCATTATGTATTGAAGCTTTGCACTGGCATATGGGTCCTTCTGGACTTTGGAGGTTATATGGACTACAAGCGGTCACATGATATCTCTGACAAAGCATGAGAAAAGAGCGCAACTCGACTTTGTTCCACTCGCGTGTCACGACACTTTCGACAGGGCTGAGGACCCTGTCTGCGTTGCATTTCAGCGGCATTTACTTTAACTCAACCTTCTACCGTAACATATTGATACTTAACATTCAACTGATCCATGACAACCTTCCGTGGGGCTATTGGATGAATTCAAATCAGACCAGATTGCTTTCATAACGACTTCAAACTCTGCATGGGCCGCTGCCAAACCGCATCTCGTCGTCAACTCCACCCCATCTGAATTGCTTCACCACGTCAACCGTCTCACTTGTGCTGTGAGGCTCCAGAATGCGGACATTTCTGTACCCGCCCTACTCAACAATCAGCTGAGATAATCCATCTCTCAGCGCAAACGAAACAGTTGGCGTTATGGTGCTCGTGGGCTCGAGAAACACTCTCTCAGCCACTGACGGATGATGTTTGGCATCACAGATCTGGGGCCGAAGACGGAGATGCCTCGAAATCTCAAGGCCCGAAGAACGTGCAGAGGGTTTGGGCCGAGACGCCAATCGCAACCCCTGAGGGCGGATACCTATTTGTGGTTGATGGTCATGTCGCCTCGCTAAAGAGCTTGATGAAACCTCACCTGCCGCAGATCTCGCCTTCCTCTCACTTTTCTCCCTGAACTCCTTCCATTTTTCTAGTATTACGTGTATGAGCTATCCCTACTCTCCGACTGCCATGAGACTGTTTGGTAACAGCTCCGGCGAATGGCAAGTGTTGACTCGTCGCGTTTGAGCCCCCAAGGACTTGGATAGGCGTGGCCCTCCCATGGCGAAACGCTTGTTCGGGAATTGAATCACGCATTCTCGTCGTACGCCCAGTGGAAGGCGGGTCCTTCATCTCATCCCATCTTTTCTCAATGCTCTCCCCCTTTGCCATCGTCGAACATCCAGAAGTTTTGCGCGACGAGATCCATTCCTTTGATCCAAGCGTAATGCTTCACGCACGCTGTCGGATCGCCTACCTTTGACGTTTCCGCTTCCATTCTTTCCGTCGAACTACTTCATTCCAAACTCTTGTCTTTGATTCGATTCTTGCTCTCTGAGATCGAATTCTGCAGCTGCCGGTCACGCTCTTTTCGTAATCCAAGACATTCATTCGACACATCACGGCTGGTCTATTAGAAACTTTCATTATCTTGGCTTAGGGTAGCCAGTGTTTAGGAGGACGTCTAGTCGAAGTAATATATACCATTCAAACGATGAGGGGACTTTTATCGACATCGCTTTTGACGCTCGCCGGCCTATCGAGTGTTGTTAAGGTACGACGATTGATGGAGTGAGATGAGGCATGACTAACTCCAGCCAGGCCTCGGATGTTGTCCCTGCGAATGCGCGAAGAGGACTGTCAGATTTACTGGGAGCGTTAGGAGCACTGGAGGCAGGAAAAGGAAATGGAGCAAAGGCCGGGAATGGAGGAGATGCTGCGAAGGCAGTCACGGTCACAGTAACGAAGGCAGCGGCAGCTGCAGGGAATGGCACTTGTGCTGCGGAAAAGACAGTCACAGTCACTCAACAAGTGGCTGCGGCCGGAACTGCAGGAACTGGAAATGCGTACGAGAGCCTCATTGGGAATTTTGAGGTGGATACTGATATTGAGCAGGGCCGTTCAACTATCATTCGTAACGCAAACGGTATTCGGCACTGGAGCAGCACCGACGATAACAGTTACGCCACTTCCCCAGATGATCACTCAAATGGTCACTGTCACAGTGAATGGAAACAATGCCGCTTCGTCATCGAGTGTTCCGGCAGGTGTAAGCATGGCCGGGGCCGGAGCCGCAGGAACTGGGAATGCCGCTGGTAAGTTCATATCTACCTGTTCACTTTACTAGAATCTAACAATCTTCAAGGAACTGGATCAGCAGCTTCAGCAGCTGCAGGAGTCAATCCCCCTGCCGGAGCCGCAGGAACAGGAGCCTCAGCTTCTGGATCAATGACTGCCGGTATCGTCAAGACCTCCAACGCAGCTGTTGGCAACACAGGTAATCCAAGCCATCTTCCATCACACTCTTCCTATTCAATCTAACAATCTTCCTAGCCTCCGCGGCAGCAGCAGCCCAACCTGCCCTCGCAACCGGTTCTCCAGGTGCCATAGTCGGCGGCGCTGGAACCCTCAACGCAGACGGCTCATGTAACTGCGCCTGTCTCTGTGGCGTCGGCTCATTCAGCCAAGCGGCCGCCGTCGCAGCCATGGGCGCCATGGGAGCCTCAGGAACAACCCTCTCAACAATCGTATCAAGCACACTCACCACTGCCGCCATCGCGAAGACATCTGGTGCCGCGGCTGGATCCTCGTCCGCAGCAGCAGCAGCAGCTCAGCCTGCTGCTTCTTCATCTTCTTCCGTTGCCGGAGCAGCAAGTTCAAGCAACAGCTTGAGCACAACAGTCATCGCGAACCCACAAGCTGCGTCAACAGGTGCCTCGAGCACAAGCAAAGCAACCGTGAACACAGCGACCGAGACCACGGCCGCGATAGCCAAGACTTCCGCCGCCCCAGCAGCAGCTTCAACCGCATCCGGACAGTCGAGTTTGGAACTCAGTGTTGGTGCCCAAAGCGCGACGGCGGCTCAAGCGCAGGCTGCAGCTGCGACAGATCCGATTGATATTAGCAGCTTTTCGCTGAGTAGTAGTTTGATTTTGGGGAGCTTGGCGACGGCTACGATTAAGGTGTAAGGTTGAGACCGTGGCAAAATGGGGTTTAGGATGGTTGGATGAGGTAATGAGCACAGCTGGCGTTGAGGTAATACCATTGCACATATATTGTATGAGGAGGTTGAGAGTCCTGGAGACGTCACGTCGAGATTGGGGGGAATATGTAGATACATTACTTTCGTCACGGTCAAGTATTACGTTCACTTATGGCATGTAGGAAATAAAAAGTATAAGAAAACAGGAATGTATCATCATGCATTTGTTTGAGCATGTGCTCGGGTATCTTATTTTCCCATCCTGCCCTCGAATACGCCGGTGATTCAATGTACTGTACAATTCCTATGTCGTATTAATAGGCTGTCGTTCGTCTTATCATCAGACATCGATGTGTTACTGTCTATTTTCCGCTCTCGACTGTATCTCCACTCTTGCTTTGCTCTTGGCGTTTTCATCCGACTTGAGAAAGTCTTTGAAAGACAATGCTGGCGATTCTGATGAATCTGCTTCCTTCCCTTTCGTGACTTCCTTCAATGCCAGTAATCTTGCCTTCTTCGCAGCTCGCTTCGAAATTTGTGTCGTGCCATCTGGATTCGTTGCCGGATGCTCCTTCCTCTTCCCAAGTCCCACAACCGTATCTCCTTCTGTCCCCTGTTTGTTCTCTTTCTGCTTCTGCTTCTTGTTGCTCGTTGACGGAGGTGGTTCCGTAGACTTCTCAACCCACTTCTCCCCATCCTCCACAATATCCACCACCCCCTTCCAGCCCGTCCTCTCCATCCTCGCATTAACCACGCACCCCCTAGGCACAACATCCATACTCTGCACTCCTCTCTCCCTCTTCAGTCCCCAAACATCCAGCAAATTCAACACATCAGCCGGCGCCCTCAAACTCAGCACTCCTCCTTCCCCTCCACTACTAATTACCAACCCTCTTCCACTCGTACACCTAACCAACTGCATCACATTACTTATGAAATTCCTCCTCGCTGTCGAATCTCCACCCGTAGCATCCGCATAGCATATCTCGAAGAACACTCCGCGTTTAACAGCCGTCATACATGGTTTCGGTTTCATGAAGAAGGGGAATCTTTGCGTGAGGTCGAGAGAGATGAGTCTGTGGCCATCGATGCTGAGACATGCTGCCAGGAACGCTTTCTCAGTGGTTGGACGCAGAGCGAGCAAGTCGTAGTTTTTTGCGAGTTCTGGGAGCCGGTAGTTGAATGCGGGGTCGGAGAAGGGGAGGGTGCAGCGGCGCAGGAGAGTCGTGTTGGGTGGGATCTTGATCTGGAGGGTATCTGGTACTGGTATTGGGTTGACGAGGTTTGGGGGTTTGGAGTTGGTATGTGCGGGAAGAGTGTGGTTCAAAGCTAGCGTGTTGTAGCCAAGTTCGTGAAGGAAGGAGAGTGTTCGTTCGAGGGAGGAGAGGTTCGTTGTAGGTGTCCAGGGGATGTTGAGGTCGTAGAGCATTTTGGGCGATGTTTTGAGGATATTGTAGCGTTTAGGGCATGATCGTACGGCTTGAGGTACGTCCTGGGTGATATCCAAAGCCGATTGCTGGTTTTGTGGTCTTGGGCGCGTTGGACAAGTGATTGACGCTGGAATGAGTCGAAGAATATATTTGTCGGGTCAATGTTGTTCCGGTCCGAGATACTTTCTTGGAGAGACAACTGAGAGAAGATAGTGAATGAAAAGTAGGCTAGTAAGTATTTAAAAAGCTTTACAAAGTTTTACAAAGTGCTACTCAACGCTATCTCCATTTATCTCAGTATCTTCATCCATTCAAAGACCGACCTGGCGACGTACAACAGAAAAAGGAGGCACGTGAGGACTTACTTACCGCCTTCCGAAGGGAAAGAAATGACTCTCCAATTCTTTCCTCTGCAATCTCTGCAGCTGCCAAAGTCTCCATAAAGCCAAGTCTCACTCTCCACACATTTGGAATCTCAGCCTCAAAAGTTGAAGATATCCACAGGCCCAATATCGGACATTAAACTCGACATCCTCAGGCCAACACTAAAAATCCACTTCACTCTTTACGGTTAGCGAGGGGCTTTTGACTTTGGGCCACGCGCAGATTGGAAACCTGGGTCAACTCTCCTGGACCTCGTTACACCCCCTCCATTTCTTCTTGTTCTCTGAGGGAATACAACCTACCACATTCTTGTGGAGGTTCTGAAAGACTCACGAGACCCACGATATCTTCGCGCGACACTGCGGCACCCGCACTCTTTTTTTTCCTTCGAAATCGCTTTGCGCTGTGCCTCGCCTTGCAGGCCCTGCCGGCTGCACCATGGCGCGCGTCTACGCAGATGTCAACCAGCAGATGCCACGCTCCTACTGGGACTACGATAGTGTGAACATCACTTGGGGAGTCCTGGAGAACTATGAGGTGGTACGCAAGATCGGTAAGGCGCCGCGCCCCGTCTCCTAATCGCACGTGCAGAGAGGCTAATTTGGGACTTTACGCATAGGACGAGGAAAATACTCGGAGGTCTTCCAAGGCATCAATGTCATCAACTACCAGGAGTGCGTGATCAAGGTGTTGAAGCCGGTCAAGAAGAAGAAGATCAAGAGGGAGATCAAGATTCTGCAAAACCTCTCGGGCGGGCCCAATATTGTCGCACTCTTGGACGTCGTCAGAGACCAACAAGTAACTCAGTCTTCTTTTGATTATGATCCCGGTTCTGCCCCCAAAGCTGGGCGAGGCAAACTCTCTCACGATGGATTTGTTGATTCTGATGACGAGACAAACGACTCATACTTCATGCAGAGCAAGACCCCTTCCCTCATCTTCGAATACGTAAACAACACAGACTTCCGTTCCCTCTACCCCAAATTCGTGGACTATGATGTCCGATACTATATCTACGAGCTCCTGAAGGTGGGTCCAAAGGCCTTACTTGGTGGAGAAATACTGACGGTCTAGGCACTCGACTTCTGCCACAGCAAGGGGATTATGCACCGAGATGTCAAGCCACACAACGTCATGATTGATCACGAGAAGCGGAAGGTTTGTAGGGACCTCACGTAGGAGGAGAAATGCTGACATATCGCAGTTACGGCTTATCGATTGGGGTTTGGCCGAATTCTACCACCAAGGCACCGAGTACAACGTTCGAGTCGCATCCCGCTACTTCAAGGGTCCCGAGCTCCTTGTCGACTTCCAAGAATACGACTACTCTCTTGATATGTGGTCATTGGGTGCTATGTTTGCCTCGATGATCTTCCGAAAAGAGCCATTCTTCCACGGCAACAGCAATTCTGATCAGCTGGTGAAGATTGCCAAAGTCCTCGGTACCGAAGATCTCTTCGATTACCTTGACAAGTACGAGATTGAGTTGGATGCGCAATATGATGATATCTTGGGGAGATTCCCAAAGAAGAGCTGGCACAGCTTCGTCAACTCTGAAAATCAGAGATTTGTCAGCAACGAGGCTATTGATTTCTTGGATAAACTGCTTCGATACGACCACCAGGTGCGTTTGGATCTTCGACCATGTTATGGCTTTGCTGACTTTGATTTTTAGGAACGATTGACTGCCAAGGAAGCCATGGCACACGCCTACTTTGCCCCAGTTCGAGAGAACGAGCGAGCCCGCATCACGGCGGGACCTTCCACAGCCGCAAGCTGAGGACCATATAACATAACTTACGGCAACCAAAAACACCTTCGAAAGACCGACTGTTATAGACCCTCACCAAAATTGTGCGACTTACATCCTGGCGCTTCTACCTCGACACGAGCGCTCTCCTTTTCTTCTACTTGGCACTTGATGGACGCTACCTGGCATGAAAGAGACAATGGCCGGCATGCGTGCATTCGATGGGAAGACCGGACCGGAAGGATCGGATCGGATCGGGGCGTTCTTCAAGTCTGTTTACTCTTCGCGACTACTTGAGCGATGATCCTTTGCATACCCGTTTCTGATGAATGAATTGAGATGAGACCCTCCGCTTTTCCACCCTGTTTGCGCAAGGAGACTTCTACATTGGCAATTCGGGTTGGGCTTTGGGATGGGATGGATGGTAAAATGGAGCTGGAGCTGGAGGGATAGTTGATATGAGAGGGCGGGAGATGGGTGACGGGTAATGAATTGCGGTGTAGATACTAATTCATGCATACTCTACTTGCTTCTCTTTCTCTCGTGCAGACTTTGTCTTTGGTGAGATCACGTGGCTCTTCAAGGCAGAAGGGAGAGAAGGACTGCGTGCAGCCACAGTACCAACTGTAGATTGGGTGGATGTTTTGGGGTTTTATAAGTGGCAAATATAGAAGGCATAAGGGATTATTTTGGAAGAAGGACTAAGAGAATATAAATACAGGCTCTTACTCTAGGTTTATTATCCCTCTTATAAATGAGGTTATATAGATATATCTAGTTCGGAGGCCCGGGCAAAAGGGTAAAGACTCAAT
>AYLM01000994.1:0-13291 GCA_001625345.1 Cairneyella variabilis | reverse complement strand
GATCACATGATATAGTGGGGAGTCTGGGCAAGGTTCTGAACCCGTGCCCTGACAAATATAGATAATATAAAAAGATACTTAAAAAATATAAAAGGAAAAGAGTCCTTAATTATTCTTATATAAAAAGCGAATCATAATATACTATTAATCATATGCCTTTAATTAACTCGATTATATAATGAGTAGGAATCTTAATTATTATGACTTATCCTAAAGATGATAGAAAATATCGCGAATAAAGAAGGCGCGGTGTGTCCCTCCAGATTAGGTTACAGTATCCAGAGAATAGTAAAATCAAGGCACGCCGGGTACAGTCGAAGTTTTATTTACAAGTAGTGTCAGGGCGCGGGTTCAGGACCTCGCCCCGACTCCCCACTATATCATGTGATCTGCCATCCGGCTTATATAGTCAGGGCTTTTCCCCATCTCTTCTTCTATCTCTAGCTTTAGATCTTTGTATAATAGGCATTCGATCAATTGAGTTTTCACCCTTTTGCCCGCGCCTTCACAAGTAGCGACCCCCTACTAAACACCCTAATACCACTAAGTCTTAAGACTCTGCTTAGCTAAAGAGAGAATAACCCTATATACAGAGTATCCTTTCTTATGCCTTTTCAAAAGAATAATATAGAACGCGATTTATCTCGATATATAATTCTATTACTTTATAGGAGTGAATGTTTATATAGTAGTGTATCCTTGGTTTACACAATTGGTGTTCCTAGCGCTAATACTATTGCGGCCCAAGGCAACAAAATGACGTACAATTTATTGTCGGATATTTCAGTGCCAATACGGCATTTTACCCCTTATTTTAGCGCGCGGCAAGCACTACCCCTATCGGCTAGCTAACACATGTTCTCCTGGGTCTCACCGACTAGGGTTATCACTATATATACTCAGTCAGTCCTTACATAGAAAAATGCAGACAATTTTCACTTCTGACCACAACCATTACGCAATCACATGACTATCTGATCGATATTTATAATTCGGGTTTAGTAAGACAAAATACATTTAAGTCGATTTACGCATAGTAAACAAATCTCTTCATACCCGCTCCTTTCTTCGTTCGGGAATTCTCGACTCGGGATGTCCGAAGCTCATAAGAATGAAGAGAGCAGCATAGAAAGACGCGATCATCCTGTTGGAAGATATGTTTACCATCCTCTCCTCCCTCGCCAAATCCGTCTACTTTCCATCGCCAAAGGCTTAGAAGAACTCCTTATCATCCACACCAGCATCGATATAGCTCCGAGCTACAACAGTGTGTCATATAGCTGGGATGGCCAACCACGCGACCATGACCTCCACGTTGATGGGTCCAATCTGAAAGTCATTCAGAATCTCCTTGTTGGCTTGCCCTATCTTATTAAACAAGCCACCACCGAGTTTTTATGGATTGATGCGATTTGTATTGATCAGGAGAATGGCGAGGAGAAGGCCGTTCAAGTACCTTTGATGCGGGAAGTCTACACTAGATGTCAACGGTGTCTTGTCTGGCTTGGGGAGGGAACCCCAGAGGCTGATACTGCTATCAATGCGATACCCAGAATATCACAGCAACTTAAACTCCATGACGCTATATGGATTTGGGAAAATGAGGGTATTGCTGTCCGTTCTCCCGGGGCTCTTGATTCATCGCTCTGGAAGGGCTTTGTGGATCTCTTCTCCCGGTCCTGGTTCACACGTGTCTGGACATTTCAAGAATCTGTTCTTGCCGCCGATGTCATTTTTCTCTGCGGCAGCAAAGTCCTCACATTCACAGATATAGAATCTTTGGCGTCTCCGCTGTTACAACATCTTACGGCGCTACAACTGTCCTTCCATAACGCTGAGCTAGGAGAGCGGAGACTCTATGTGGGCTTCTTGAAGGTACTCAGGATATCTGAATACAAGAGCCGTAGCAAAGAACCTAAAACGTGCCTGGATACTCTCAGATTGATATACTTTACCAGACCTTGGTCTGCCTCAAACTGCTTGGACAAGATCTACGGCATACTAGGCTTAGCTGATAGCTCCTTGCGAGATCAACTGGTTGTCAATTATCAAAATACAAGTTATCAGGTGTCGCGACAGGTTGCTCAATGGTATATTCTATTTGGCGAAGATCTCTTCCTCCTCAACCTCGCAAGTTCACTCATGCATCACGAGGACGGATCACCCTCATGGATGCCAAACCTCTCACGACTGCAAAGTCACTGGTGTATTGGAGTGATCTGGCAAAGATTTCGGACTGGAATGGACAAGGAGCCCGTCATTAGACCATTCGCTTCTCTACTTTCGGACGAGTTGCACGTACGTGGAATTCGTGTTGATGAGATCACAAACGTGGTATCATATTTGGGCAAGCCATTTACCAACCAAGCAGAAAGATGTAGAAATATCCTTGACTGGGAAGAGAATTGCTTGGCTGTCTCAAAATCTACACTCGGAGAGTCAGTGGGTGATGCTATTCCCAAGGCTCACTGGACAACTATTATATCTGGAATTTGTGACGATCATCTCAAGCCAACTCGAAGCGATTATAATTTGCTGAAGTCCTTCTTGAGAATTAGCTCTGCTGGGAAACGCCCTCCACCGGAGCTCGAAGCACGGCACCAAGATTTGGCTCTGCAAATTCGTCGTTTGTCCCAAGCCTCCCGTGTTGGAAAGTTTTTCTGCACACTGCACGGGCGAGTTGGCCTAGGGCCAATTACGACACTGCCTGGGGATCAAATCTGTATCTTTTATGGCGGGTTCACTCCCTTTATTATACGTCCACTGCCAGAAGTTAGGTCGGAATATCAACTCGTTGGCGACTCTTATACTTACGGCTTGATGCATAGCGAGGCATTTCAGTCCGAGATTCGGAAGCCAGATGAGACGTTCATTTTGATTTGAAATTTTGCGAGCGCTTTTCTGGCATAGAGAATGACCGGCTTTTGGGGCATAGATTTGCGTGGTGGATAGCTCAGGTCTGGTGGATTTGCATACTTGACAGCGCTAGTCTACCTTAGAGATACTGCAATTAGAGACGGGTTGGCTGTTTGGGCTTCGGTTTCTAGTTCTGCTTATATCTAGGATATTTTAGTATTCAGATTTTCGGAAAATCTGTAGAAACGGGGCTTACGCCATGCGCTTAGGTTTTGTGTGTACTTGTACGTCCCGCAAGTCGAAAATTTAAATTGAAACAATGCTAGGCGATAAACACGGTCCTCGACAGATTGAAATAAGCCACCAAAGGGGGACTAGAAGAGGATCCCCTTTAGATACTGTGGTTTACTTATAGGTAGTGATCAGGGCACAGGTCTCTGCACAGGTTAGAGCAGCGGTGCTCAGGCCCAAAGACGGAAAAAGGAATTTGCTAGGGGTTACTTTTCGTGTGAGACTTTTATAGTATAGATAAGGGCTTGAAGAAGAGTGTGAGGAAGAAGACATAGTGGTCTTAAGGTTGAGAGAGGGCAAAAATGGTAGGGGATGCGAGTGATAACTCCGCGATATGCCAACAAAGCTTCACGTAAGAACGATGAAAAGAGCATTAGAAGAATTTTGTATTTCTACCTCTTGATCTCGTCGACCACATTTTCACGGAGCTAACATCAACAGAACCATGACCTGAAAGCCTCTATAGCTTGCTTCCTCGTCGAGAGCAGGAAGGTGAGAGTCATCGCAACCAGAGTGACACACCCTATAATTGCAGATCGATCACTAGTGTGTGAGCCCATTTGCGGACGATTCGCTGGGCTTCCCGTATCAGTGGGACTGGCGCCGCTTCCTGTAGCGGTCGTTGTAACGCCTATCACCAAAGACTATCAGCGACGATGTCGATGCTGCCTCAGACGTCGCCGACGTCCCTCCAGTGTCCGAAGCCGAGGCCGTTATTGTAAATCCATTCGACCCAGGCGGCGCGCAAACGAATTGCACACTCTGCGCTTCCAATCCATTCGATCCCGGCCTTATGCATGTACTGAATTGCGTAGCATTATTCACGAGTTGCCATTGAAATCTGCGGCATTGTATACAAGGAGATATCCTACGTCGCTGAGCGAATCCGGACACCCGGGCAGCTGTCCAAATTTGGACGCTGTGAACAGTCGAGTTGTTATTGAGGCAGGTGTTGAGACTTGGTGATATTGAAATACATTTGAGGCATCGCAGTCGGTGTTTTCGTAGAAGGTTACGGAGCACTGGCTCATGGTTGACGAGGGGAGTAGTCCGTCGTCGACGGCGGACGCAAGATTAGTAGAGAAGCTCCACTATGATAGCCTATTATCCGCTCGCTTGGTCTGCCTTTGGATGGATGTGCTGATCAAGTGGAAAGAGACGAGGAAGGTGGTGGGATAAGGCCGTCGAGGATCCTGTCACACGAACCCCAATGCTAGGACTTGTCGACCAGGCCTGGGGATGGATGAGAGAACAAAGGACATTTTCGAGATGGGAACAAGGTGCATAGAGGAAAAATAAGCAAGAAGAGAACTAGAAAGCCCCGCGAAACACAAAAACAAGGAGGATCGCGAAGAGTTGAAAAAAGCCCGAGTACGCCACGGCGTCAAGCCGTCGCCCGACCTGCACTCCGCAAATATTGGGCAACACCCTGTGCCACAAAAAGCCCAAGAGACCCGAATCTCAAGATATTCAATAAGCTAAAACTTTCTTCCATAACCTTGGATTAGAGTAGATGACATGAATCGGGAGATTTTCTCAAGCATGACATGAGTTAAGTCGCACTTCACGATAGACCATCAAGAAGTTGATGACAGAACCAATATGTAGTCAGGAGTTGATCAAAATATACTGATTAACTCGAGATCTCTCTATTGTGTCCTCAATGCAATGTGGTATCAACCCACTTCGGTATTCCATCGAAGGGAGGTAAACCATCCCTTCCCAACGCCTGTTTCCAAACTCCACGGCTCATGATCTACACGCTCCGTCTCCCTCCAGCTGCATTAACATTACTTGCATGGGCCAGCAAGAACTTACAACATGTAAGCGTAAATTTGCAAGCCCGACTCCATGCATCGTCCTGCGCAATACCCAGCTTGATGCTCACATCTCCAATTTTCTCACCCTCAATCTTATACGGCAGTGCCAAAACTCTACCACCCTCCCTTGCAGACTCAGCTTCAACAAAAGCTCCGAGCTGCTTCATACACTCGAGGAACGCTTCCATGGCAATGTCGAAGCGTCTGTGCATGAATGTCAGGCCGAGAGGCATGTCACCGCTGGAGTAAAGCTCGAGGATAGATTTCTTGGGAGGCTTGGCTGATATTGTTGAAGCCCGTCCTGAGCCTGTACGTGAAGAGGTGGGTAATGGTTCGTATCTGATGATGCGGGAGGTAGAGCCCATGGGTTGGAGCTCGTATCCTTGGAATTTGTAGCCGAGACGATCGGCTACGGTTTGGAGTAAGAGGAGGGCGTGGCCCCAGGCTGCGTTTATCTCCGGCCAGTCGACTGGTACATTGGATAGACGGCCAAGGCGCAGTCCGTTAATGGTTCCGAACTTTCCGTCGTGGGAGATGCAGAAGGTGTCGTTGTAGACGTTCGTTCTCTGGAGCTTCTCCAATAGTTGGGTATCATGGTCGTATTGTAGATTCACGCTGTCTCGGATGTTTTGAAATTCGGCAAGCTTCATGGCAAAGGCGTTCCGCTCGCTCCAGAACTTCTCTTCTTCGATATCAAGAGCCCGAGCCTCTTCTTCCAGCTTAGCAATCTCTTCGTCCACATCTGCCTTTTCGTTCTCTAGTTTCTTCAACTCCTCAATGGCTGCCTCCTCGTCCTTTTGCGCCTTTGCAAGAGCTTCCTGGGAGTCCTTTACTTCCTCCTCCGTGGGTATCTCGGAGTGGACCTGCTTGAGGAATCCAACATATGCATCTCTCTCCTTTGTCGCTGCCTCTAATCTCCGTTGTAATCCAGCCACCAACAACTCTGTGCATTCCGAGCAAATAGGATGGTCAATATCCGACCTCGCCGAGAGGATCTCAAATAACCGTGATGCTCTCTCCATATCCTGTGATATTGCCTTCCCCTCATCCTGTGCGCCATCGTACCTGGAAACATCCGCTTGTATTTGGTTCTTGGGCTTCGTATCTTCGGGAGATTTCACAACAGCTGGAGGAACGACTTGTGACTCCGTGAGCATCACAAACGACATCGCAGGGTTGGAGAGTGAGCTCTCGCCTCGCCGTGGCGGAGTGATGTGGCGCTTGAAGGTGGGAGATGCCGCATTCTGGGCAACCCGGTCGTAGAACTGTCTTCGTTCTTGAGGGTACGCAGGCCGAGATGCTGGGATGTTCTTTGGTTGTTGCAGCGAGGATGAGCCTGCAAACATCAGCTCTGCATTTAGAAACGGAAGGAGAGATTAGACAGACCAACTAATAAGTCAAAGGCCGCGGGGTTGAGATCCTCCAAAGAGCTGTCAAGCACCAGAGGTGCTCTGCACTTTTGGCAATGCATTTCGGAGGGGTTGGCGAAAGATGTAGGTCACACCCTAGATATAGAGTGACTATGACACAGCTTGATCATAACATGTTCCTTCCCGATGTGTTAAGGTCAAGCTTTGTCGGTGCAAGCCAAATGCCTTGTGACGAGGTTGGAAGCTTTGGGCAGCCTATGGCCTTGGTGGAGATAAAAAGCGGCACCAAATGCAAGGCTGATCTAATTTAAGCCTCTTTGAAGAGTGAAAATGAACATAAAAGGAAACAACTTGAGAAATTCTTTACGTGTATAAAGCATAGCACCTGAAAATAGATAAGTGACCTAGTTGCCGGTGGTTATATATTCATTGCTGCCTTTGGCCGGGGATCTCTCCCAGGATTCGCCGCCCGCCCCGCACTAATATGCAAGACACTTTTGACGCGATCGGGACGCGACAAAATCTGTTGATTGCCATGTGCGACACGACAGCGACGAATTCATGCCTTGATGACTTACGACCCCTCCAGGATGGAGCGATTTCCGAAACGACAACGACTATATGCGCCTCTGCGGAATGAATCCCTACAGCCTCTGGAACCACAGAGTGCATATTACGACGAGATGATGCCAAGCAACGAGCTCGAAGAGTTCGAGCAATTTGTGGAGGACGAGGAAGACGAAATTATGGAGAATGAAGAACTAGGTTCAGACCCAGATGGAGAATTGCGGCAGAGGAGGGCGCAACTCGACTTCAAGTTGAAGTCAACCTTCGAGGCGATATTCGAGAAGTACGAACAAGACTTCAATGGAGTTGGCGACGAGATCGATATGGAGACTGGCGAAGTCGTGGTCGACAATGGGCATATACTCGGCATGCAAAGTGAGAGGGATGTTGGAGATACGAATCGTGTGCGAAAGGTATTGCGAGGCTTCACGGAGGAGACAGACGATGTTCCTGGCAGCACATCTTTTGAATCCACGGAAACGGATGGCCTCGACGAGGATGAAGAACAGGATGAAGAAGTAGATGGTACGGAGGAGGGTATGGAAGTGGAGGAAGAAGACGATGCAAGCGAAGATGACGAAATGTTGGAGGATGATCTCATTCTGCGAGGCTTTGCGAAGGCAAATCGATTAAGACAGGCATCACCTGAACTGGGTTCTTCGAAGGCAGCCATACCATTAATACCGGGACCAGCTCACACTGTAATTCGCCGTCCGAGTTTACAAGAGAAGTCGTTACCTTCTCAGTCTGAAATTCTGGCGCAATTTGGCCCGCAACTCGGACCACAGATTGTGAATTACATTTCACAACAAGTGCAAGTGCCGGAGGAGAGTCACATCGAACCAGCTTGGCGTGTACCCGCGAACAGCTATGCTGGGCCTTCTAGGAGAGCCCGGGATGATAGCAACGTCGAGCCGGCCTGGCGCGTACCTGAGCTTCCATCTGTAGCTCCTCCGAAATGTCCGGCAGTCAAGATGTACACAGTAGAGTTGGAGCCTGAGCGTTCTCCTTCTCCTGAAACCGCCAAGTCTATCTGGGCACCAGCTTCTAAGCGTCACCGTCGTTGGTTTCGCAAACCACCGGGACTGGAGGCACCCTCCAAAGGAGATAGCTTGGTAGCTGGTACTTTGCATAAGACTCAGCCATTGGACCCGCTCAGGCGTCGGTCAAATGCTGAAGTACATTTAGATATTCAGACGTTCCCTCGCCTTCCTACGGAAGACTCCGGTGCCGCAGATGAGGTGGGAATGTCGTCTCTTCCTAAGAAGAGGTCTCACATTCTGTTCACAGCTGAAGATGATGACCTGATTGTCGAGTGGATAAGAAAATTCAAGGCCCTCGGTTGTGGACCTGGCTCAAAGAAATTATGGACAGACCTGGCAGCCAATGTAAGTCATTTCACTTCATAGAGGCTTTTTCTTGACAACTATTGCAGCATCCACACCACTCGGCGGGCTCATGGAAAGTTCGCTATTATAAACTATTCACATATCTCATCCATGATGATGAACATGAGTCTACTGAGACCTCAGTCGCCAGCGAATTTGAAGATTTACGAAGACCTGCACAAAATCGCGGAGACGAGCAAATAAGTATCTCAGCGCACCCTCGTGAGAGACCAAGCCGAGTTCGCAAACCCGCTCAGCGAGATGCAGACATCATCACCTGGACTGAAGCGGTTGATACAATTCAGTCTGTGGACCCGGACTTACATGCCGAAATCCTGGAGGATGCCAGGAGAGCAAAGGGGCGTGAAAGCGGATTTTATCACCCAGTTGTATCTTCTCGGCGACAGGATCCCCCCGTTCCTCAGAGGAAGCCAAGTCCAAAATCTACTGGATATGTCAAAGAAGTTGGTCATCCAAATCGGCGGCCGTCACAGCGAGATTTGCCTATTGAAATCGAGAGCGATGCGTCGGAATCTATGGATGAGAATACTCCACCCAAATACAGAGAGAACTCAATTCGTGCGCCATGTCCACATGTGGGGTGTACTGATTATCCCGAAGTTCTGTACAAGCTTCAGAGAGATAACAATGAAGACTTGTCAGAGATGTGTTTGCACCTGTTTAGAGTACATCACACGACTCCCTTTCCATGCGGGGAAGTTGATTGCCGTCGCAAGGGTGAACATGGCTATTTCTTGCAGGCTGATCTGGTCAACCATGTAAAGAGTGCTCATCCAACTACGAAAGCTCTGCAACGACTTCGAGGTCGTGTCGACCCTGAGTTGCTGGACAAAGGTGTGAAGCTACCAGGCCACAGCAACAGTTCGAGGAGCATCCCTCTTCAGGACACATTTAAGGCAAATCGGCAGCGAGATTCTGACTTCATGTCTTCCCCAAAGTCCAGAAGCTCTGCTTTCAGGTCGACGCCTCAGCACCCGACTTCCAGCTCTCATTCGAACCAGTCTCTAACTCCTCGGAATATCGCCGGAGTACTTGGAGCTTACACATCCACACCCAGAACGAGTGTTTCATCACTCAAAGTCAATCCTTCCTCTGGAAGAACTAGACCTCTTCCAGAAGTTGTCGAGTCTCGAGAGAGGTCGACGCTGAGTACAGAAATGGATGAATCTATGCATATCCCAGAGGTCCGCGAATCTCGAGAAACGTCGACGTCAAGCACTGAAGTGGATGAGGAGTCGGCCGCAGCATGGCGGGAGAGGGAGTCTTCAATGATTGCTCGAGGTCCATTTTCTGAGGAACACTCACTGCCACCAACCCACCGAGGTAATGATAGCTTTGAAGAAGAGGCACCATTAACTCCTCAGACCTCGACTTGGCAGTCTTTGAGAGTGGTTGATTCCGACTTACCTGACACCTTCCGAATCTCTTTCACTGGGGATGCGCCAAGGGATGGATCAAGCAGTGATAAGCAAACCTCAAGCCATCGACCATCGTCCGGATCTAAAGGACGACCAGGCTTACATGTCTTCAACGTACCCATCTCGCAATCATCAGGGACTAATATGCGGCCACATCTTCGAAAGTCGCCCTCTCAACTTGAGTCAAAATCCAATCTTACGGCTAAGGCATTTGCTCGGAATACTATTGATGCTTCTTATGAGTTCTCTGATGAGGAGGATGGCATAAATCCAATAATCTCAAGCGCTCGATCCGAAGTTATCAAAAATCTGCCGTCTCCAACGGCAGCACAGGGTAAAACAGCTATGAACTCCCAGCCTGGTGCAGAACCGCCGATCACGGCTACTTCATCGACCTCAGAATCGAGTACGACTCAACCTATGGGAAAGCCACCTCTGCTTGCCGCTAGGAATTCGCGAGCTAGAAAATCGCTCTCAGACACTTTCAACAAGGTTGACATCAGACCTCCATCTGCCGCAACTTCTTCCAAATCGACGTTTAGCATTGTTATGTCGACTGAACGAGTACCCGCAGTCATTCCTGGAAACTCTAATGCTCGCAAATCGATTCCAGCAACTGTGGATGAAGAAGTTGATGAACTCAGTCTCGCAGACCTAGATTTCTACATTGTATCTTCAACGCCGAGGAGCAACCCGCAGCCGACCTCAAAAGTTCGTGTGAAGCAAGAAAATGTCGGGAATACACCTCAACCTACCTTTGCTGTGGCAGGGAAGAAGAGAAAACTGAGTGATATTTTCAAAGATGATGATATTGACGAGCTTAGCATTGGGCAACTAGATGCGTCTGCTGGACAAGCACTTTCTGCGAAAAGCCGCGGACAAAAAGAACCTGAGGCCGTTCGGCAGGATATCGAGAAGCCCTTTGTACGCCCTAGAGGATGTAGCGGAAGATATCAACCTGGAGAAGGACTCAAACATCACTTGAATGAGTCGCAGACAGCCTGCAATCTCGGCTTTGATCAGTCTTATTTGAAGATGAAGAAAGTGATGCATGCATTGGAGTGGGACTTCACGGTTCCCGTTGAAGGTGCGCTCTCTGACACAACAAACTCAGCGTCTCAGCCACCCCTCCCCAAACATCGACCGAACACTCAGAACAGAATGTCCAACACCCCACTGTTGGACCTCACGCCCTCACGCACCCGTGTCAAACTCGAGATCGAGGACTCTGCTGCCGAGAATTCATCCCCTCTTCTTGCGCCAGAAGCCACATCATCCAGCTCACCATTCAACATGCTTCTCACTCCTATGCACAAGAGCAGACGGCCGTGTGATAATCCGCTAGATGGCGAGCAGGTTGCTATCACGGTTAAGACGCCGGGAGGCACGTTCCACACTTGTGGCAAGGATGGGTTTGCATGTCAGAAGAGCTTCTGTTTTAGGTGTGGGGCGAAAGGAAAGAAGGGTGGGGTCGAGAGGAAATGAGTGAAGTATGGTATGGCTATTTGCTTTGATTGCATGTGTATCCACAGCATCGGATTCGGAGGATGGTTTTGCACAACGTTGCTGGGAATACCCACTGGGAATTTAGCGAAGGCTCTAGGACAAAGGGTCAGGATAGATGAATTGGCTGATAATGAATTGCTCTCCTGCACTGTTACTCTGCTTTTTGCTTTAGCGATTCGATTTTGTGAGATGATCGCTTCACTAAGCTAATCCGCATGATAAAGGCGATACGGTATCGAGACCTAGCCAAGCGGCTGGGTTTACGAATCTCAACCAGTTCAGATCTTTCCTCTCATTCCTTGTATTCCTCCATGTAAGGCAATCCCAGTAGTTGCGACACATCAGGATTGGAAGAAGGGCGCCGGCCAATTTTTTACTAGTGCGAAAAATGCTGCGAATTTGAAGATCCTGCGAGAACTGGACTAGTAGTCCAAGGAGAGTCGAGGAATATTCTACCTCATATAGCAAAGACCGACAAGGTCGTGTAATTTGAACTGTTACCGGGTGCCAATGATCATTGCCTGATCAGACAAGATTTATCCATTGCCCCTTCTGCGATTCATACATTTCAGGAATGCAAGTGCCTTCAAGACCTGAAAACACGCCCATCCAGCGATACAGTGCCGTTCATGGGACACTGTCGACTGTGATGCCTTCCACGAACCGTTCCTTGTTCTTGTCCGAGAAAAGTACAAGCGGTACGCATAATACCTCCCGCTCTTGATGATATGGCTCTACTTTGAGTGTGATGTCATCCACGGACTAATAAGCACAGCGCCCCGTACGTTCTTGACACACGCCGGGTGCCCCTTGGGCCCATGCTCTCGAAGCGTCAATGGATGCTACTTGTATGATTCTAAACTTATCGAAGCTAAACTTGTTGAAGTGACCCAGGCGGGAGTCAAGCAGCCCCAAGACGTTACCGAGCAGTGGCTTACCTGTCCAAATATGCTACCTGCCGTCCTGAGGGTGAGATCAACTTCAAGGAATTCGACCAGGTCAATGCCTGCCGTTTCATTCCGGTCATATCATACGCCGCCATTCATAGATGCCCAGGACCAAGTGGGGGCTCGGGATTCTTTCACTCGGTAAGTGGGTCTAGTCGTAGAAGCGGATGGATACCACTGGAGACTTTCGGGGAGACTTCCTCGCCAATGACCGGCAACATAGCGATCAGAGTGGTCGAGCACACTTGACATTCTTGACGCAACACCAAATATAGCAACTAATTTATCCTCTTCTTTTGTAAGGCTGCAGTGAGAATATTGGGACACTGCCTTATACCATTCACGTAAAACCATCGGCGTTCGTCATTTACGAAGGCAATCGGCGGAGCAGGTTGAGGCTTGCCCATCTAGGACTCTCTTTGGGACAGAAAGAAGTAATTGAGCATATGACTTCGATATTTGCGTATCTACAGCCGCTAAGTAAATCAAAAAGCCCCCATACCTTGCGGAGTTGCGTCTTATCTTCCTTTTCGTGTGCCCTTCATTCCATGCCACATAATCCATCCCAGAGAGTTATGAATAGAGAAAGAGCTCGCTAAACTCGTACTAGATCAAGAAAAATCCATCCATGCCATATGTATCCCGAACCCTCCCAAGCTCCACGTAAAAGTGTAAAGATTCAACATCTCGGAACATTATAGTGGCAGTGGAGCGAAGAAGGTAAAGGCCGCTCAATGCCCACTAGGATACCTCCTCCCATCCACCCCCCTAATCGGACTCACATACCTCCTCTCCCTCTCGCCTCTCTCGCGGTCCCGTTCCCTCTCCCTCATACTCCGCCTATCGATGTCACCCAGTGGGACCGCACTTCTATCCCTTTCCCTCTCTCTTTCCCTCCTAAAAGAGTCATCATGACTCGAATGCCTAGCCTGTAATCTCGGCCTCTCCACCCTAGCACTCCTTCCCTCTCGTTCGCGTTCTCGATCCGAGTGATGTCGTTCCCTATACTTCTCCCTCTCACGCTCACGCTCCACATGCTGCTGCCTCTCGCGTTCATGATCGCGATCACTGTGGTGGTGGCGGCCATCCTTCTCCCTCCCCACCCTC
>AYLM01000148.1:0-13410 GCA_001625345.1 Cairneyella variabilis | reverse complement strand
ATTCAGGCTTATTGCGATCCCTCCTATTGCCCTCTAGCACTCCTGCTATTACATTACCCTTTTGCCCGCGCCTTCACAGCTGTTATACTTAAGGCCTAAGGTGTCACGATTCGTACGTGATCATATGATGCGGCCGCTAGCGCGGCTGATCTGGATATATATAGAGCCTTCCGCACCCAACCTTAGCTCTTTAGTTTAGAATCGTCTTCAGACCTGACTCAACTAACCTCTTAACAGAGCCTGATTCTAGTGTCGTGATATAAGGGTTTGAATTCATATCTATCTTTAGTCTATATATAGGGATATAAGACATATCCCAGATAAGTCTAAGTCTGTTAGATGGTCGCTTAGTTAAAAGTGGGTTAAGGGTGGTGTGATAACTATCTTATAGATAACGAAACTTAAAGTCTAGAACACTTTCCTTTCTTAAGGCTTTATTATTGGATTTTCGGAACTATTATTAGATTTCGAGACTTTCCTTTAACTTGGAATTATTAATTATATAGCTTTCTTTTATTGCAGCACTATTAGGGCATGGGGCCACGTGACGCTACGCATCCTAATACGCAGTCTAGACACGGTCTATGCGTAGGGGTTATAACCTCATATCGGCGGCATGCCCTCCTTCTATCCTTATCTATTGTTCTAAGTTAATGGAGGACTGTCTTATCTGTTATCTTGAAGTCCTACCTTAACAAGCACTATCTAAGTGAGCATATAACTTGGATAGCGAAAGAATCAATCCCTTAAATAGGGAGGAGAGGAACCATTTTTTATTGGTTATATATAAAATATTGAGCGAGTCTGGCCAATCCGTTAAGGAATATATATATATAATAATAATATATATATATAAAAATTTTTTTTTTTTGGGCCCGGCTAGGGGGGTTGAGAAGGAGCGATGGGCTTTGGCAGATGCCTTACACTTCCTACAGCCAACCAAAACCACGCACGTGTATCAGTTAAAAGGCGCCACCCAACTGTTTGAAGACTGGTTATTCAAGTAAGCCAGTAAAGGAATTCCCGCATGTAAGCCTTTACTAAAGGGGAAAGGTCGTAACCTACACTCAGATAAGGCGCCTGCCGGGCCGACTTGCTGCCTTCCAGTCAACTTCATAGATCCCTAGGGCACATCTATTATAACGACTTCGATGCAATCAGCTATCATATTGCTAAGTATGCGACTGGTTAACTGGAGACTTGATATGGCGCGAGAGGGTCCTCTATACCTAAAGGAAAAGCGGCGCTTGGCCCGTGCACATGCCTTGCCCGATGCGGGCTTGCCGTCTCATAGTTTACTTTATATCAAGTTCACCACGGTCACTACTAGCCCATTCCTCTCAAGTTTTGAGTTACTAAGATAATTACTGGATGAAAAAACGGTATAGAGACTCTTATAATACTTCAAGATTTGATTCATTCTACAGGCGTTATAGGTACTGAGGTAATTCCGCTTATCGTCTCAATTGACTATCAGTCGCCACATCTTCAGCCTCCGATTCGGAGGGAGCCCGCAATCTTTTGCGTACTGTTTTCGTAGAGCGCGTTCGTGTTTTCATTATTGCCAACATGCCCATCATTTGCATTTGTATGCTTTGTGTCGGTGCTGGCTTTGGCGGTCGCCTCCTTTGATTCCTCCCGACGCTCTGCTTGTCAAAGTTACTTCTATGCAAAACCCTATGAATCAGGAATTAAACATACTGATTTCAACGTCCTGGCCTATTTCTTGATTACTCTTATAGAGAACATTCGAGTTATAATTGTCACCTGTATGACCCATGTGCTGCACAGATCTAATAAGCTTGGGCATGAAATTCATATAGAGGGAACTGGTATACGACCACAGAAGCTGCTGGATGGGGGTATAAGCCGCGGGGCTGAGAGAAATATCTAACCTGTTCAGAAGTCATGGCATTTGCAGCTGGGTCAGTTCTGCCATCGGGAGTTCGTCCTGTTCCTTGAAAAGGGCTCTCCGTTTGAGTCAAAGACCCTCTGTTCTTGTATTGATTCATGTTCTGCTATGGCTAGTACAAACGGCGAGGATTGGGCGAGAGTAAGAGGATTGGTTTTAAACAACGATTTGAAATGTTGGGAGGAGTTGAGTAACATGTCGAAGCTAAGCCTTGCATCTGCCATTGACATGAGTAAACCGAAATAGTGAAGCCACTGGGATATCCAATGGTCGATAACGTGGTGGTAGCCTATTCGACGAAATCCAGCCCTGCAGCCTCCGTGCAGACAAACTTCAGGGTACCACAGCCCGCCGTATCTGCTCTGCATATCTGCTGGCTCTGCTGGCTCTAGTGGGTGTTGCCAACAACGTGGACGTGCAGGAATGACCAGAACCAGTTGATTTTGGGGCTGTAACGGATTCAAGACCCTTCCTGTGCCGGGCATCAGGTGGTACTCTTTCCCTACTTTCCGTGGATCCACGACGGCGCTGGCGATCCGGGGCTTCCACATAGGCTACGATTATTAACAATATCACCAAGTCGGAACAGCAGTTGAACAACGCACGCTCTACTAATACCAGCTCGCCGACACAAAAAACATCTACATGGGCTTCATTAGACATGAATAGACCGACTCGAGCGGTGGGGTGCTTCACATATTAGCTTGTAGACCAAATAGAACGAGAGAGGGCTGAGGCATTCTTTTCAATTGGTCTGAACGAGCCCACGTCTTGAAATTGTGCCATAACTAGCTCGGATTTTTCGGCAGTTTGGGAGAGTCGTCCAACGCATGTTCAGCTGGAAACAGGCAAAAGGTTCCCAGCCTTGCCGCATCCAATAAGCGCGACGTGTAACCTAACGCCAACTCGTAGTGTGGTTGTTTCGGGACCTGAACAAAATACCAAGTCTCTTACGTAGTTTCTGGTATAAATTAACCTCGTAAAGAGAATAGAAGGCACAGAGCCTGTAGGTACCCTGTAAGGCCCCGTGGCTCTCTGTTCGTCTGTTAGCCCTTAACGAGCCCTGCAAAGCTTCGGTTATAGCGCTCGGGGCGCTATAGTTGCCCTGCCAGATAGATGGCTAACGCCTAAAGTTAAGCCGTCCCAGTGATCGATTTTTTACAGGCCTCTATAGGCTTTGAACCCTATATTTTCTTTATTTTGTGCTGGAATCTCCGTACTATTGAACGCAGCTCGTATCTATTGGAAATCAAGGCCTCAGAGTGCTGGTAATGGAGTGTATTTTGTCAAGCAACGACTAGCCTTCCTGATCATTGAATTACAAGTCTATTGTGCGATTATTTCTATTGAAGTCTATTAAAGAGGCAGCCAGAAACTTCTTGAGTTAAAACTGAAACTGACACATTAGCCTGCTGGAACTTGTATCAAACTTGGATGTCTCCCATCACATTAGGCTAAATCTATTGTCTCTCGGGTACATTACTTGCAATTCCTTCCCCAATCAATGCTAGAGAATCATCCAGACGCCTTGGGGATCTGATACCCTGCCTATCAAGCACCAATATTCTACCTGGATCGCCGTAGGATACCGCGATTCCTGAGCCTCTTGAATCCTAGAAACGAGAGACGCAATGCGGTACCGAACATCACGACGACCATCAAACGTAACATCCATGGCGATAGCTTCCTCAGAAAGGACTTATCCTTGTCAACGATAGTCTGCGATTCCTTCCAAACTTTCAATACCACCTCTAGGTGCTCTGACTTTAATACATCACCACTATCAGCAGCCACCGTTCTCGCGGAATTGACGGTATTTGAAATTTCGCGGCCGTTCATTTCGTATTTTGAAACGACTTCGATAGTTTTTTTCGTGTCCAGTATACACTGTCCTTGGTTCAGAAGTGGTTCGAGCTTTTGCATCCAGAGTTTACGGCGAAGGGCTGCGTTGGGGGCTGTGTATTGGATAGTCAAGTGGATACGAGATTTGATAGCCGCATCGAAGTTTTGGGCTCGATTTGAGGTGAGGAATATAATCCCCTGAAAATATTCCAATTGCCTTAAAAAGACTAAGACGAGATTTTAGCATCGGGATCTCGTGGTGCTATAGAGGATATATACCTGCGACCAAAGCATTCCTCTCCAAGGAAGTTTGTCCCGCGCTCTGTCTAGTTTCCAGGAAGACGTCGGCCTCGTCAATCAATAGAACTGCTTTCCACACCGTGGCATATCTGACGAGCCGCTTAATCTCTAATTCGATCTCGTACAAATGGCTGCCTAGTTCTCCTGCAGGGTACAGCAAGAGCGGTTTCTGTGTTTCTTCTGCAACAGCTTCTGCAACCATGGTCAGAAAGAGAGACAGTAGTGGGGTATACTCCATTGCGGTAAGTGGCCAGTACCTGCGGTGAGTGTTTTACCTGTTCCTGGCGTCCCGTGAAGCACAACCACCAATCCCTTCCCCTTTAATTTTGCTTCATCAATAGTCTCGGCTGGAAAAAGATGCGAGCTAACCAGTGACCGGATTACCTTCTTCTGCTCACTTGGTAACATAAGGTCTTGAAAGGAGTTCTTTCTCCATTCAACTGCTGTCAGTTGATTTACATAGAACTTACACCAACATCTCATACTCAAGGAATATCCGAATACGTAGGGTGGACAAAGAACATGCTTGTCTTCCGGGCCGTAGGAAGTTTTGCCTGTGATATAAGCCCTTAGTCGAATCAACAGTAGCTATCGGATCGACTTACTTTGGAAGTTGGTCCAATCACGGATCTCGATCTTGTGTTTCCCATGATCTTCCACGAATGTTTCGTAGTCAAGCATAACCCTTCCAGAAATCTGGCGCTCTTGTCAGACTTTGAGGCAATTGTCTGGCAGTACTCACTGTATGTGGAAGCCAGACCCCAGAAAAACTGTCCTCGTTATCGTAGTAATAGCTTCCCGGTGGCGTTTTGAGTCGCATGCACATGCCCTTGTACTCCCACAAATGGCGACCCTTCCGCTTCTCGTATTCCTTCCCTCTCTCAGAGAGGCTATTTTTGATCCGTTCTGCCGAGTCTTTGTGGTATTTCAAAGGGGACACAGATAGGGACTCGATGAGGACGGGGCTGTTACCTGGGCACTCAACGCTCTCGTATATCCTGAGCTTCTCTTTAGCTCGTCCAAGTCTTTTATCATCAAACGCCGTATACGAGCAATTAAGCTGGAGGTATTTCCCTAGCGTAGTATGATCCCCATATGCCGTGTTTTCTAGCCAATATAGTCTGTCGTGTCCATGTTCTCTGAGATACATCAAGTCGCCTGGCCTGAAGAGAGACCAGAGAAGTGGGAAGGTGATAAGGCCAGCATTGGTGAGCTCGGTGCTAGCAGCGCCATCTTGATCGGCTAGATAGTTCAAAAGAAGCGTCAAGTGTTCTTTGGCAGTTTCGACATCAATCGCCGATTTGTATTCTAATAGCTCGTGTTGATAATGAAACAAAAGGGCGAATGGGGAAGATATCTCGACGGGCTCATCAAAACCCAGCTTGTGTGAAGGATAGTATTTGATCTTTCGATCAAGTGCTCTGAGCAAATGCGGCGAGTTGATCAGGAGGGTCTTGTCGGTCGGTTTGTTCTCTTCGTCGAAATTCTGCGTTGAAACTAAAGCAGAAACTGCATGCGGATCTTTAGGCTCTGCTGGTTCGTGCGTCACGTCTTTCGTCTTGTATTTGCCGCCTTCATACCTTTTCTCGAGGCGCTTGGTTTCACACCTCCCGCCAACTCGCATCTCGGGTCCCTCTTTTGTGACTGGAGAGTCGCCTGTATCTTTCATTGTTGCGAAAAAGGATTGACGTCAAAGTCTAGATGGATTGATGGTTACAGAGGTAGAGATGTTGCGAAGCCTTGCCGTTCTGCGTGCTTCCACACTAAGACTTCCCCCTGTCTTCCCCAGGCTGTATTTCCAGTGAATCTGAAGACACTGCACTTTTCAGCCTAACTATAATCTGTTCCGCACCAATTTGCTGCACGAACCTTCCAGGCCACGTCAGCTTGCGTCGAATTTCAGCGCCTGCATGAGTATGTCGCCAAATTGCAGGCGACCAGCAGGATTGTCCGCTGTCGATTCTCGTAAAGCAAGTTGGACGTGATTGACTCCCCATATTCCTGGTGGCCACGTGCGGAAATGGCTGGATTCCCACCATGTTGTATTTTCACAGGGAAGTCCAGGATCTGAATTCAATTGGGTCTTGGCTTATGGAATGGTCCTCATATGACATGAGCCTCCAGCGCTGGATTGGCATATCTCGACAAAGTCTGGTCACGTCTCTCTTACGGCTGACAAGCCTATCTCAGCCTGACTTTTGGCGGACGTTATGGTCATGGGCGACAGGTCGTCAAATTCCCAAATTGAGATATTAGGTCACTAACCTGGTCGCATTGTATCCCGTAGCGTCAGTATGTACTACAAGGATGAGAACTTATAAATTGGCAAGCAAATTGCCTAGACCACAAGAGCTCCAGCGTTCCAAATTGGAGCTGATTTAAGATTGGAACTCAATTATCGCAGGCAATGATAGGCTTTATTCTTTCTGCTGTGGTGAGGTAGCTATATTCAGGGCATTCAAATACCAACTGAAAGCTGGTGAACCCAGTCTCTGTCACTCCCCTAAGATTGACCTTTGGCCTGCTATTAACTTCGCTCCACTATTTGACGTGCTGAGGGTGTTGTCTGACTCACCAATTATCACGCTCCCATGAATTGATTGTGTTCCCCCGTATAAGACATTCGATTTAGTGTTATCACCATCATGCTTTATTGGAATGTTTCCGTCACCACCACCGTCGTTTGAATGTGGCACAGGAGTAGCTGTTGGCGGGGCCGCCTCTACTGCAAGCCCTTGTTTTGGTTCATTAGGTACCATCTTCACTCTTTTGGCAATTCTTTCTAGCTCTCCCGCAACGGAAATGAAGCCAGGGTCATCCATTCCATCGAACTTTGTCATGTGTATGTGATCGCGATGGATCCCGATGTGGGTATATCCAGACAGGATAGCAGACTGTTTCGGGACTACTTCCTAAGAGGAAAAATGTTAGTGACGCCAGCGCCCAGCGTAAGTGCCGTATCAAGGCTCGGAACAGAGACACGGCAAACGGAGATTCAAAGGCGACAAACCTTGCCAAGGACTGGGAGCGGCATCTCTTCATAAAAGCAAGTAATTGATATTTCAGGGAACCCCCTATTCCCTCGATCTCTTATCATACTGTGAAATTGAGCTTGGATGCGTGCTAACACCTCTGAATCATTCTCAAGAACTCCTAGTATTTCGCGGTTCGTCTGCTTAATAACACCAATGAACTTCGCCAGTCGTTCAGCCCACCTTGCAAAGCCCGAGCCTTGATGTGGGGTACCGAAGAAGAGAATGCCTCGAGTGCATTCAAGAATAGCTCGAAGGTGTGGTTCAGCACTATGAAGGGATGATAAAAGAGCCTGCCTGAGTTAACTTGAGGAAATACAAGCGGCCAATAAAGGAAGATAACTTGCATCCTCACAAACCAGCCCACCAAGGCTATGGCACACGAATATGATCGGAATAACCTTCTGGACTGTAAGTATATTACCTCGAGATCAGGTGTTTCGAATTATTTACATCACGGTCATTGCTCCTCTTTGTTGCTAAGGCCGAAAGCAAGTTAGTGGCGTGGTTTCCGATTCTATTCTCCGAGACCAAAGACCGCCAATCCGACACATAGGCGTCATACCCATAAGATAGGATTCGGGCGTCAGGGAGGACTGGTGGGAGCAAAATCTTGGGCCAGGGAATGGCAGTGCCTTCGGCTGTCCATGTTTTTTCTCGATCGCCTGTAAGACCGTGGACGAAAAGGATGCTTAATATTCGTCAGTATCGCAATCTCTGATAGGAGAATACGAAATATGAAGCACATACTCCAAAGCTGGAGTACTTGGCTCATGGAAAACCGTTAATCCGAACGAGGACTTGGCAGCATGTAAAGGCAAGCCGCTATCAATTCGCTTGTTTCTCTTTAATATTTTGTACATGCTTCGCAAAGGGTCAGCAGTTTATTTTGAAAACGAGGTGAAAGGAGCAGTCGTCTTTCTCAGGAACTGGTAGGATGGATGACAAAGTCTCCCATTTCCTGATTAAGACGTCGTACAAGGCTTAACCGAACAACGACATTCTCCCAATCATGCATTGACACGCCGCTCGCAGGGCCTTGCCCGTCCTGTGGAGCCTTTTTCGGACTAGTCAATTTCAATTCAGCACGGCCCTCTACTACCACATTTGGAAGGTTGATTATTTCGATCTGGTTGAGGATGAGGTACTCTGGGTCGACTAGACGTTTATGAAAAACATTTAGCTGATAGAGGTCTTAGTTGTATATGGGCTATCAGTTGGAGAATATAGATCTGGTGAGCAAAGACAAGTTTTGCAGTTTAGAGGGCGTGTTAAGAACAATTTGTGAATTTCTGCGGGTTTTGCTGTTTACGGAGGTAGGGCTGAACACTGAGTGCGGATATACCTAGAATAGGTTTAGCGGATCTTACATAGCTGCCTCTGGGATTCATTCCCACGAGTGTAAAAAAAACATCATCATGATCATGAGTCTTGCTCCGACTCGTCTTTATCTAGTCCTTTGTGCAACTTCTGTGTCTAGCCATACGGCAACAAAAGATATCGATTGCGTGAACATGTCGTCGGAACAGGTAAAGTTCAACAGGGAAGAATTTTGCGAAACCTAGCATTAAGATTTTTTACAGCCCATGAGTAAATCAGAATTGGACCAGCACCTTCAAGAACTCATTCGATATGCCCGCTCCGAATTTGTCAAAGTAGAGCATGGAGGTAGCAATACCGGCTCAAATGCGAACTATAACTCGGCGCAATACATCGGTAGAGACTTAATATTTGGTATGGTAACCAGGCAGTAGTTCAGTATCGAATGCTAACGTAGTCTTGTTGAAGGGAGCCCTCCTATCAAAGAGGACAAAGGTTAGTAGCCCTTCCTGCGACCGCGCTATCAATTCTTAGTTGACAAGGTTTCAATTGCTGACGCGAGAAGATCTTGATGGCAACGCCATTGAATGGCTGTCACAAACAAATCCGTCTGAAGTCTATGCCAAAGCTCTTAACGAGCGAACACCTGGTACGGGATCCTGGCTTCTAAAATCGGACGAATTCCTAAGGTGGAGAGATGATCCAAGGGCCTTCCTTTGGTTACACGGAATAGCTGGATGTGGCAAGACTCTTCTCTGGTGCGCTATATCTAATTGTACCGAGTAGTTAGTATTTGAAGGCCATTCTAACAACGACTAGTGCGGCTATCATTCAACATCTCGAGATGCATCTTAGTGGAACGGCCGCCATTGCATACTATTATTTCAGTTTCAAAGAGCTCGTTGCAATCGATGACGGCGGAGTCAACGTAGCCGTGCAAACCTTCCTTCGTTCCATCATCAAGCAACTCTGCCAGGATTTGCCTAAGCTCCCTTACGCAGTTCAACCTATCCACAACAAGCATCAAAGGAGTAAAGCAATCGACCTCGGTACTTTAAAGGAAACATTGATCCTGTTGGTGAAAGAGTTAGGCCGGACATATATCGTCATTGACGCTTTGGAGGAGTTTGGTGATCCAGATCATAACGAGGGCACCATATCAAAAGCCAGGGAAGAACTATTCAAAGTTCTCAAGCAGTTGTCGGAATGTGATGAAATGCATCTGCTAGTCACCAGTAGAGATGGGGAAGCGAGGGAGCACATTGACGAGGAGCTTCGAGGCCTAGTCTTAGCAAAGAAGTCAGGGTACCAAGATATTCGACTTGATGGAGAGAGCCTCAAACAAGACATCGAACTTATGATCGAGGAAGAGCTGGAAGGCACTATTTGGAGAGCTTTAGGGAAAGAAGACCCAGATTTGTTGAAGGAGATCACAGATACTGTGAGAAATTCAAACGGCATGTAAGTTGGAGGTGCTTCGAATGTCTGTTGAACAAAGACAGAAAATTAATTTTGAGCAGGTTTCTGTTATCCAAATGCCTCCTCAAAGAGCTCCGTCATTTACTAGACCAGGATCACGAACCAACCCCTGACCAAATTAGGAAAGCTCTGAAAGGACTACCCGGAAAGATTGAAGGAATATATCATCGAGCTTTTGAGAGAATAGTTATTCAACCTAGAGCACTCCTTGTCCTTCATTGGATTATGTGTGCTCAGAGACCTCTGAAAATGAAGGAATTGGCGGAATTGATGGCTTGTAAGCCGCTTTATGTAGGGAGGATTTTCACCAGCCTTATCTCCATATCAGGAGATGGCAGCTCCGAAGACGGAATGATTGAACTGGCTCACTATACCGTTCGAGAATACTTCTCCTCCCATGATATATTGGTTCAAGGCCAAAACCTCAAGTTTCTCAAAGACAGGGAAGGCGAAGCCCACTATATTGTCGCTCGGTCTTGCCTCGAATACCTAGCTCTTTGTGCTCAACCAGAACAAGCGCACGGAGATAGTTCTCACGAATGTGCCCTGAGAAGCCGGCCACTTCTCGAATATGCTATAAATTATTGGTATAGGCACGCTTTGGAGTGTATGAAAAGGACAGACACTGCTTCCTCGTCTTTCGGCTCGAAGCTTATGGCGGGCTTGTACCAAGTATACAGTGTGTGTCAAGAGCTACTTACAAACTTGTTCACCCTGAAAACGAATACATCATACGGCAGAATCACTTTGGTGTGGTGGTCTGGAAAGGAGCCAGGCACTCTAGGTCAGCCCTCTGGCTCCTCCGCGCATCAAGCCTTTTTGTATTGGCTTCAATCAGCCAAATCGTTACTGGAAAGTTGTGGCATGAATCCAGAGCAGTATCGCAGCGCAGTCAAATTGGCTGCTTATACTGGATATGAAAAGATGGTCGACTTACTTCTTGAACACAAAGCACCAGCAACAGCTGGAAATCAGAACTATGATGCTTTAACAGCAGCATCTTCTGAGCGTTACCAACTTATGATGATCTTTTTGCTCGAGGGGGATGTGGGAGAAACCTACGGAGAAAGGTGGTGGCCGAACGACAGCGACCATGGAGTTTGCACCGACGGCGTCAATATCGCCCGCTCCCTTCTCCTGGCAGGCGCAGATGTCTCAGCCCAGAGCAAAGGAGGAGAAACCGCACTACACCAAGCAGCTGCTTGTGGTAATGTCACCATGACACGGTTACTTCTTGCAAAAGGCGCAAGGACCGACCTTCAATGCTCAGGACACGGAGTTTTGGTACAGGTCATGCCGTGGGGTTTTAGGTGGCATTGGAAGTGTAATGGAACGCCAATGCACTGGGCTGTTACCGAAGGTCACGAAGCTGTAGTGAGACTTCTTTTTGAAATTTGCGATATACACTCACGCCTGGATGAAACCGGTGAGGCGGCGCTTCACCTTGCCGCGAAGTCAGCCAATGCGGCCATGGTACGCTTATTGATCGAGAATGGAGCTCGGGTCAACGACCGAGATGACTATGGGCGCACACCATTACATTGGGCGACTACCAGAGGTTCTGAGGATGTCGTAGAGCTCCTACTACTTAGTGGGGCTGACGTCAAGTCACGAGACATTCACGGAAGTGTTCCGCTCCATGGTGTTGCACACGAAGGAAATCCTGCTGTATTAGAACTATTACTCAACCGCAATATTGATGTCAATAGTACAAGCGAGCACGGGGTAACAGTATTGCACCTGGCAGCCCAGAAAGGTCATGTGAAGATAATGGAAATGCTCATAGATAGAGGCGCTGATGTATCAAAGAAAACCACCCACGACGGGTTCACAGCACTCCTCTTTGCAGCATATTTCGGGCACGAAGATTCTATTCAATTACTTCTGGACCACGGCTCCAACATAGACGAAGAGGCATTAGGCGATCACACACCTCTAAGTATTGCAGCCGAAAGGGGACATGGGGTCGCGGCAAAGCGGCTCCTGGACGCTGGGGCAGCTGTCACTTTGCGGCGCTCGGTCTGGGGAACCATTCTACGCGGTGCGGTATTCGGAGGAAGCGAAATGCTGGTGGAGACGCTGCTGAAACGCGAGGAGTTCAGCATGGACCCCAATCAAGTTGACAGCCATGGGAGAACCTTGCTTCATTTAGCATTTGCAGGCGGAAAGGCCAACATGATCTCAAAGCTCCTCGCAGTTGGGCACGCAGCCGGTACCCAGGATAAACAGGGCCGTAATTGCCTCCATTTCGCTGCCTACAGCAAGTCGTTGCAAGCGGTCAAGGTGGTTTTGGCTCAGGACGATATTCAACCAAGCCTTGCGGACAAAGACGGGTGGACTGCGCTGCATTGGGCTGCTCGACGAGGCAATAAAGAAGTAGTGGAGTTTCTCGCAGAGAAGATAGAACTGCCGAAGGCCATGCAGGACTGGTCGCCGCTGCGGATAGCACAACTCCATGGGCATGATCATTTAATTGAGACTCTATCAGCTTTAGAACGAAAACGGCCCGGCCAAACAGATGCACTGGGCCAGTACTACCAACGAAAGGGTTACTTCCATAACGGATACAGATGCGACGGCTGCTTTCTCGTAAGTTAAAAATTCATTCAATGCGTTGCCATTGGCAAGTAACTGATTTCTCTATTATATAGAAGATATTTGGGACAATGTTCGAATGCCAAGACTGTGTGGGTTTTCATTACTGCTTTAAATGCATACGGTCATGTGGCGAAACACACTCCTTAAAGCATAAGTTTAAGAAGAATAGACGCCCTACGAGCGATTAAGATAAGATCGCGCGCTATTACTATGAGTAGGCGAAGCGTACTTTATTAAATCCTTATTTAAATCCTTGTGTATTTCGGAAAGTAGTATAGTACCGAGGGTATATACTATATTATATTTTCACTAAACGACCAAATTCTAGGGGTCTATACTAACCGCCTACTATAAAAAAAGGCGGTCGTGTATTCTACTAGTTAGAATTATTAGATGTATAGTTGAAAATCCTAAGTATTATGCCTCCCCCCATTGGGGCCCAATGGGGCGGGCACGGGCCACGTGACGGACGAAGCGACCCCGGCCGGCGCAGATCTCCATTAGGCCCTAATAGAGATGCTGAACCCTAACCCCAACCAACCCCAAACCACCTTTAGCCACTACCCAGTATTATGTCGGGCGCGCTTAGTGGCCAGCAGGGCTGCTGGCCACGCCGACTAAGGGGTTACTAGCCACCTAGGCATCGACCCCGTTAGCCACCAACCCTTATTTCTATAAGGAGTAGAGCTAGCGACTAGTTTATATGGAGAAAGTTATAGAGAATTAGCTGCTCTATATTTGCGCCAGCGAAAAGTCTATTATATCTCCGAGCATTAAAAAGTTAGAGAGTCGCAAAGGGAAAAGGGCGTCTAAACCTTAAGTTTTAATATTCCTTATAAATATCTTATCATCGCTTTAGTATTTTTCAATATAGTAGGGGCGGCAGAGCCTCGCGCATTAGGCATGATGGTATTACTAAGCGGGTTA